>CATKUY010000036.1:0-304891 GCA_949802685.1 Dicyrtomina minuta
TTCTCAATTTATATGTTTATTAAAATTTTCGATAGACATGTTCTATTTGCGTTTCTTTGACCGTGCAATTTTACTACCAGCCATCGATAGGAACGATTAGCAGAGAATGAGTCTAGACCAGGGGTCGGCACTAATTTTTTAACGCGTGCGAATTTAAATTTTAGAAGACAGGTCGCGTGCGACCTGTAATTTATCATTTTTAAACCTTGTTAATTTCAGTAAATTAAGTGCCTATCACGTAACTATAATCGCAAAAATTTACGTTTAACGATTCAGATTGTTAGATGCTGAAAATTTATTTTTTATTTTTTTTTATTTTAGTTAATTAAATAGGTACCTGTTACGGAACTTAATACGACAATAACTAAAATCTTTCACTTAAACACGATCAATTTAGGAGTCAGAAACCTATTTTGCCATGTAAATCTTTTGAAATGAAACAGCATGGTGGACTGAGACACGAATTAAAAAACAACGTGGCATGTTGTTATGCACATAAAAGCTGTAATTGTAAAAACAGCAGCTCTAGCTATTGATAAATACATTTTATAATTGGCAACGTCTGCTTCTGGCAAACGCGACTGCAATGATGATCGTACTTTATTTCAAATCAAAGTGCTGGCGCCATTTACTAAGTGCTCAAGGGTACTATTGTTGCCTGCTGCACATATTTCCTAGCAAATCTTGCCTTAATTTCTAAATTAGCAAAATTTTGTCATTTAAGCAATTTTACGATTTTATATAGTATGAATTTACGAAAAATTGCAGTTTATCGCGTGCTACTAAGAATCCCGCCGCGTGCGACTCGTCGCACGCGTGTGACCTAGTGCCGACCCCTGGTCTAGACCCTACATTATGAAAATGCAAAATCTTGAGCAGAATTAGAATATAGCAATCATCCGCGGCAAGGGCTTTACAAGCACACTTTTAAATTTCTCACCCCACAATAAAGTTAAATTTAATTGACTTTGGAGTTATTTATCTTCGATTAATAAAATTTTAATGGAAAAGTTTTTTAGCAGAACTGGTTAAGTCTATTTTTTTTATAAGAATATTTGCGGTATTGGTTCCATTCAACTAAATGCATTACTGTGTTGAATAGTTAACGTCAAAGTTAAACTAAGATTGTTTTTTAAAACAGCCTAAGTTTTCTTTTTTGGCAAAACGCAATAAATTTAATACATTTTTCTGACAAAATCGAATAAGTTCACCAAAACTTTCTTGTGTTACAGATTTAAATTTGTGTTTTCGAGGATTTTCGTAGTTTGTATGTCACAGACAATATCCGTTCGGTAATGTTTCTATACAAGGAAATGTGATAACCTTGCAAAAAAGTTAAGTTTTATTCAAAAAATTTAAATTTTATGTCACGGACTTTTTTTCTAAAGTTAGATAATTAATTTTTTGGCAAAACAAGATGAGCCCCCAAATTTAAATTTTCAAAAATGTTTTAAGACATTTAGGAGTCCGTCTAGAATTATGAAACTGTTTGTAATTGCAGTTTGTCAGATGCAGTACGCAGTACCTGTAGAAAGAGCACGAGTTAAAAATACTCAACATGTCACTATTTATTCATTTTTCGTTTCTTCTGTAATATAAGCTTTGGTAGTCTTATTTTGTTTTACCAAAAAACTCAATTTAGTATTGGCAGGATATTGGTATGCTATTAAAGCTACACACATTGTTTAAAAATGATGAACATAATTATAAATTGGAGCGTCTGTAATACAATAGAATAAATCCCGTTGCCACTAGACGGAGACTTGAGTCTCTTAAGTCAGCATTAAAAATATTTTAAAATAAAGTATTTTTATTTATTACCACTGTCATAATGGTCAAAGTCAAAGTCAGTACTCAAAATCAACAATGGCGGTTCACGACAACAACTTTTCTACAGTTTGCAGACGCAAACAGGCCAAATAATCGAAAAATTATTTACGCTGACCAAGATTGGAACTCAGATACGGGGATATTTACCATCTAACTACTAGTACATTGGCTTATTCAGGCGTATTATATTATGTAGTGAATAAACTAAACGAACTCAATTTACTTACTATAGGAAAGCGAGTTCGACGCAAAACATGAGCTGGAACATTATAGAGATCAAACTATACCATTGACGATTATACTATAGTAGGTATACCATGTACAGGTAAGTACTAGTATGTAGGTAGGTAGGTTAAAGAGTAAAAAATTAAAAGTAGAAAACTACGTGTAGGACAGACCATATTATTTTCCATGCAGTTGAGTTTGTTCATATATTCATTAATAGAATTACAAACCTTGAATGATACAATTATTATGATATAAAGTTAATTAAAACCTAGTTCAGTAACCTAAATCAGTAAAAAACATCTTAGTGAGCGCAGTTGTACGCGAATACTTCTGCCATTTATATCCCTGCAGCTTCCTTCATACTTCATAGTTGGGTATACAGTGCTATATAAACGTATAATTATTAAACATTTCATGTTATTTTTTCATTTATTTATTTATTTTATTACAGGTGAATTTCTGTTGACACGGACAGAAAAAGCAACACAATTGTCTTACAATGCAACAAGTGAACCTAGGCCTGAAACTAAAATGTTGATTGGAACCCTACACTACCGACGTTCACAGAAGGGCAATGATAAAATCGGTATTTAGCTACACAAGTATCTGACAAATGTAAAATAAAATCATTTATTTGTAGCATTAAATAATAGTTATGTAACAATAACTTACTGTAGTTCGATTTTTCAGGTAACACGTCATCAGTCATTCGGCTGCCTAATTACAAAAGTGGACGACATGGCACAAACGCAAAACACAAAGCACGCATCCAAGCTCTGGAAGTAAGGATCAACTTTACAAGTCGCAAAGCCGTTTCTGGCCCATGTGATTAAAAAGTTCTTGACACCTGCGAATGGTAAATAGTAACATTATTCTGCATAAATCTTCTAAAATTGTTATATTTTGAAATACAGACAAATTGAATTAGTACATACATTACATTAAATGTTATGCCTTTAGCAGATAGGAGAGACACTGCAAACGCTAAACTAATCAAGGTACAAGGTAAAAGCAATTTTACAAAAAACTGCTGCTTTATAAAAAAATCAAAATTGTTGTAGCAGTAATTTTTGTAAATGAAACAATGATTAATATTTTTTTTTTGCTTCATTTTTTAAAGGAATATCCAGATAATAAGAATACTCTACCCATACTGACCTTAATCGACCTTTCGAGAACTCTAACCAAATTTCGTCAAAATCGGATGAGAACTGTAGGAGTTACAGGGCGGCAAAATATTAAAATTTGATTTTTTTTTAAAACTTCGGCGGGCTACTGTGACCAAAAAAAAAGGCAGAATGCCATCGAGTTACTTTGGATACCTACTATTTTATAAAAGTAGCCTGATTTTTGTAGATATGACTTTTTGAAATTGGCGCGTACTATGTGAAACCATTCCCTTGTTAGTGGGATATGCTAATTGAAATTATAAGGCCAATCTCAGCATTACTGCATCACACAACAAATGTGCAGAAAAGGACTTTGTACAGATGGTAACTAACGAATACTTCTATCCCTTAATATATTTTTTTCTAAATTAAAAAAAGCTTAATAATTCTCTAGGGGATACGTTTGACTGACTTTTGCTTCTAATATTTTTACATTTTTATTATTTATCACATACATTTTATATTTTGTTAATAATGTTTGGAGATGTTTTTGGCAAAACAAGATGAGTCCATTAAAGCAAATTTTGCACGAACGACGAATAATGAATACATAGTGACATACTTAGTTTTTTCACTCATTTTCTTTTACAGGTAATTTACATAGTTACTGTATATCCTATAAAAGTGCGCGGGTCTGTAATACTACGCGTGTTTAAAATATTACGCAGGTCTGAGAGGCTTCAGTTTAAAATACTTTACATGCAGTAGCAAGTCCTTCAGAAAAAAAAATAATCATTTTCAGTCAAACCAAACCAAACAGTTTTTGATTTTTTTTCCACAAAAAACAATCACGCACTAAAATATCTTCTCCAAACAATGAAAAAAATTCAAAACCTAATTTGAATCAAAAATGCATTTTTCGGTTCTAAGAATCTCATTTGGCCAAAACTTATTTAATAGACTGATCCTGTTTTAAACTTTGTGCTATTTTTAAACATCGACTTAGTTGAAGTTTAACTTTACCATTCAGTACTCAATAAAGTAGCACATATGTGTGGATCCAACAAATAGGTAATACAAATAATCTCATTTCTAAGAAAAATTGACTTATCTTGTTTTGCCATAAAACCTTTAATTTCTTCTGATGGTATTGAAAAGCTTTGTTCAACAATTAGGTCATTTCTGAATTTAGCTTTATAAAAAAACATCTTGTATTTGTGTGTCAAAGTATGTAAATTAGGAAAACCAAATTTAAACATGTATCTACTTGACATAAAGAGAAACGTGATTACGTGATAAAGGAAAAATGAAAATATAGTTTTGAAAATAAGTTTTGAACGCAACAAATATATAACACAATTTTCAGTATATTTAATCCTATAAATCAAATTTGGAATTGCAAGTCTTACAACTTGTAATATTAAATATTACAAATACCATTCCTCTTTTTGTCTTGCTTTTTTATGCACTTTAATACAGGAGGACTTTGAAGTACATGTTAAATGGCGATGTGGAGCGTTCAAAGATGTACGAGTTTGGATTTTTTCCTATGTACCAGCTACTAGTAACATAAGACTCGCTTATGTTCCTATAAGAAGTCCAAAATCGTTCTATGAAGATCCGAAAAGAATTCCTAACTAGCCAAACAAGTGGGTATCTTAAAAAATCTACTACTAACTTTCCTAATTGTTCTGGCTATTCTTATTTTGTAAGAACGGATAGTGCGGATTCAAAATTAGTTATAACAGGGCGAGCTATAGCAAATATCCCACCTGTCTGCTTCTAAATTAAAGCAATAATAATGCTTTCGAGCTTGACAATAAAACTATTAATTTGAAATATTTAAAACTTTTTAGAATCGATCCTCACCTTTTGTCTCTGCAAATTATTATTCTACAATTTTTTGAATTTAGTTTTGTAAACACATTATTTAAAATTTTGTAATTGTGAAAATCCAGCGTCAGGCTTATCAACATCATTTAAATAAAATTTTAAACTTTTTATTTTTTTCACCTATTTAAATAATGTTAATGTATTATGATTTATTGTTAGTAATTTGTGGCGTAATATTTTCAACAAACGTATTCTTATTTAAATTGAATTGCTGGTTTTACTTGATTCATTTTAAATAGCTCAAGGCTAGATTTCTGTTTTCAGTTCCATTTCCTGCTCCAGCATTAACACTAGATTCTAAATTTTGTGGTTTAGTTCCTAGTTTAAAAACACTTGTTGGGGCAGGGGCTGTATCTTCTGCATTTGCATTGGTGCGCGCCCAACCTCATGTAATTAAGAAAAAAACAAAGTAAAATTTTAAAACTAAACTTATTAAATTTTTCTGACTCATTTACAAAATATGTGGGAAGGTAGATTGCATTGAAACTAACTTTATTTCAAATTAAAAAAATAATTTACCTAAACTGCGGCAATAGTTCACCCCCTCCACCTCCATAACCAATTCCGCCTCTCGTCATTCAACGACTATGACCTGGACAACCAGCGCAACACAAGCAGCAAAGTATGACGCATATTCATAATTAAAGCAACGACCGCTACTGCAGCAACAATCGCTACAATTTCCAGACTGCCAAAAACAATAGCGAACAGCAACAACAAAATCACAGATTATTCTGAATGTTTACATATTTAAAATTAGACTTTAGTAAATTTGAATAACACATAATTAATTACTACAATGAACTTGTTACTGCTACTCAACCAAAAGTATTCACTTACTACGTAAAAATGAATCCTAATTAAACGTGTGGAATGAATTTCCCAACCTTCGCGCCAATAAACACTTTTTCAACTTCATTATGGCATTTATTGTTATTTGTGCCTCCGTAACATTCCTTACATACGGCTACTGGGCGATACTTTAAGTTAGAACGATCTTTATTATTGAAGCATGATTGTTCTGTGTTGACCCACTCAGGCAGAATTGTAGCAATCGCAATCAAAATAAAACATGTTGATAACTGTCGTATTTTTAAAAGCAAGGGAGCTTGGAATATATTACTTTAATTTAACATTATCAAGCCTGTATCAATCTAACAGAGACAGTATAAATTCTCCTTATTAACATTAATTAGTTTTTAAGCATAAATCGAATAAGGCATATAAAATCTGGCACGGAAATTTAAAATTAATTAAGGTAATAGAAAGCAATAATAATAATTAATAAAATTATTGGATATATTAATTTTACTATTTTTTACTTTTAATTATTTTATTTTTGTATTTTGTATTTTTTTAAATGTTATTCAAGAAGTTAGAACTAATTGGTCAAAGAAATAAAAAGCCACCTCATTTTATATACCTGAAAACATATTCTAAGGTGCGATTTGATTTTTTTATAAAACTTAAAGTTAAAATTTAATTATGTAAAAACAGACTTAAAATTCGAAATTAATTTACTTCTGGTCATTTTACAATCAGTAAAGTTTGCAAACATTAAGTTGAACATTTTAGTTGTCAATGCAGTAAAAGTAATATATTGGGCAAAGATCTGCAGTACTGCAGTCTGCGGTACCTTATAGTTAAAAGTTGATTAGTTTTGACACATACCAAACATAAGTTAATAAACTTAGAATAGGAATAATTGCAAAAATTGAACAAGCAGCGACTTTATTCGACTTAAGGTCAAAAGTAATTTCTATTTGCTACTGTTCTAAACCCTTACATTGCATATTCCGCTGTACTGGGTGAATATTATGTAGGTATATGTCATATAATGAGGCACACACTTGTAGCAGAATTACTATGTTGTAAAATTTGATATCAATTTATTACTAGGTTCAGGGTGCTGACCTAATTAAAATAAATGTTATCTGCTCTGGACATTATATAATGGCTAAAATGTCAAACACAGCTGTAATAAGAATCAACACCTCGTCGAAACCTTATTAGTCATTGTCACTCGAATTCTCGAATGCCAGTTGCATACATACACCAGGTGGAAATAGGTCTGCGTGATGAGGGATTTTATGAATTCAAGTGCATATAATTCATGTACGGTTCAGAGCAAATAACATGTGAATGTAAATAAATGTAAGTCACTTTATTCGTTATCAATTGCAATGCATGCAAAAGCTGTAGCTAAACCGGATTGCTAGAAATAAAACTTGAAAAATACGAACGAGGACTTTTCCTACTTTCTGGAAACAATTATATTTGATGCTGGGGAAACGGCCAAAGTGCTGAAAACCTAAATGCAAGAAATACAATATATCCTTAGGGCAAATATGAGAGGTATGAGCGATATGGAATATGATATGTATTTCAGACCCGATGAAAACTAACTTACTAAAACTATGGTAGGTGAGTTGGTGAGCTACTACTTACTTAGGTATCTGTACTCCAAATCGAATGAACTTATTATTATTTCATGCACTCTCTTATAAGTATATAAGTAAATACACTAAATGCAATAATATAAGAACGTAGAAAATATTGAATTGTATTAATTTAAAATAATTTACTTTTACGAATTTATTCAATTAAACGGAAAATGGAATCGTTTCCCAAAACAAATAATGCCTAATAAAGTGATACAATTTACTGTAATTCAAAAACGGAAAAGAAACGGAAAAGCTAAATTGTAATGATAATGATTTCGTACAATTATTGATAATATATAAAGATTATTAAAGATATGATACCGGAATCGATACACGTACCCTCGGTCAGATTACTTGTCACGTATCTGGGGCTGCTTACAGGATTTAACACTTTTATAAATCTAATTCTAATTTGACCTACGACCATGAATTTATTACGGAATTAAACATAAAAGAATACTTTCGTCAAAATAATAAACTGTTGAATTTACGAAATAACTACGATCGAAAATGTGACAAAACAGAGTCAGCGTATTTTGTCTAAAGTACGAAAAGAAATATGGCTACGAACAGAATTATGACGAGTTAAATTTTGATGTGTTAAAGGATCGAATTAGAAAAACTGACTGACTGGGATTTTACAAATCTCAGCTTGAGGGAGGCTCGTCCGAGAGCGTTCTTTCTTTGTTATAATCTTTCCTATCGTCTAAAATAGCAATTCTACTGTCTGGGATTTTTTTCCCTCGCTCTTATAATCTCTGACCGTCAGTCACGTGATCATTCGGTACCTTTCTCGAGTACTGCTGCGTCTTCTTTCTAAGGAGCTCAAGAATTTCCTTTTAAAAATCCTCGCCCTGGTATCGAAGTTCGCGCTCTTTTGCCAAAAGTAACGAATCTGATTACGATAATGCTTTGCTGAAAAGAAACTTAGTGTGAAAGAAAAACACACAATTAATTTTCTTTTCCTACTTTCGCTTTATTTGCAAAAATATTTCTCTGATCCATCGGTACATGATATCATTACGATTATGAAAACAAATTGAAAATAATTAAAGGGTTGAGGGTTTTAATATCACGATTACCTCACCGCTTATGCATATCAAAACAAATCATAGATTATTACGAATAAAAGTCTCTCTCGGAGATCATCATTACTTCGATTTAGTTAATGGTAGGAATATATAAATACGATTGACTGTCGATTCCTGCTGATAGGAACAAAAAATACGAAATGTCAAACATGGCAAAACTATTGAACGTCAAATAACAAACATGTCAAAATAATTCAAGACTACGGTCAAGAAATGTAAATATTACGAAAACGTTTAAATACCAAATACGAAACGAATGAAGCTAATGTCAAAACGAAACAAAAGTGCCTAATGCGGCACACTAAACGTCACTAAACGACAAAGTACCTAAAGTACATAATAAGTAATAGTAATAATATACATTAACGAATTGTTTACGTCTGCCTCACAACAGAAGGTTGTGGGCGAAAAGGAAACGAAAAATTCCTCACGGGGAACAAACTTTCTTCAAACAAGTCAGAATATGTCTGCCGCTGGAGACATTCACAATTTTATCGAACTTTGCGATTGGACGACGCGGCAGCCAAGTCGGCTTCAGAGAAGGAGAAGTCGGCTCTGGGAAAGGGCAAAGTTCGACTTCGGTTTTTGTGCTCCCCATTTCTACCATATAAATCTTATGACTGATCGGATCCTCCGGCAAATCATTATCACGTTCACGTTTAACTTGGGGACTTTTAACTGGCCTTGAAAGGATAAATTAGTGGTACGGCATATTATGAAGTTTGACCGCACGCATTTGGATTTTCGTATAATGCAATACATCCGCGTAAGTGTACTGCTCGTCATGCCTTAAGAAAATCGTCTTTTCTCCGTTTGAACTTTCATGCTCGCTCCAACTTTTGGGGAATCGGGAATGAGGTTCTTCGTCATACTGATCCTCAGCATGAAGCATATCTTTAGGCACGATTTCTTTTGATTCTTCATAGTCATCATATTAGGGAGGATTTCTGTAAACTAATATAAACAAAATACTCACCAATATTAACATCCTACTTTCTATATAAAACATACGTTCACAAAAATTTAAAATTTATTGTTTTCTACGTGCAATATTGAGCATTTACCAAAGAAGTCGCTTTTCTCGGGGTCCATCACGAAGACTGCTTTGACTACAGATTCTACATTCGGATTATTTTCCATCTGGGTGCAAAAAAAGGGAAAAAGAAAATAAAAAAAATAAAAATAAAAAGTAAAAACTCTCCTATTATATTTTCTAAACACAGAACAGTAAAATGTTAAACCTACTTTAGTTTTGTGCTTTATACATCAACATTCAATTTTGTATTACGAACATACTTTATGAACATTGAACTATTAATTTAAAGCAAAAGTGCAAATTCACCGGAGTGCAGTGATAAATATAATTATGTGCATTAATTATTAATTTATAATCTCATAGAAACTACGTTCTTATATACATGGATTTTCAGCATTGGAAATTGCTAATTATGGTTAGGGCAATTTCAATACAAGTGTGGCCCCTGACAAGACCAACATAATTTTACGTTCGGAGAAAACGGCTGGAGCCGTTGAGTACGTTTGACAGGACACTCATCGAAGACGTGTCGAAGATTTTCTTAGAGTCCTCTAGTAATGCAGACGGCTCATTCCCAGATTTTTGGTATACTCAATTTTAGTACGTATTCTTCAGCTACCTTTTTAGCTCGTTTCTCTTTGCTCGAGGCGGCTTTTAAGAACTTTATGGCTCTTTCTTCGTCTTCAATTTTCTTGTGGATTTCTGCAAAGGTTTGCCGAAGAACATCCAACGCAGTTTGACGCTTTTGCTGATCCTCGCCCAATTTTAGATCCTCGTCTTCCATCATTTTCTCGTTGGGACTATCGGGAGCCTTCGAATTTACAATTTTCACTGGACTGTCCTCGTCGACGTCCATCAGAATGAGATTTTCATTCTCGCCTGGATTTATTACCACGTCATCATCGTCGCTCGCTATTAGCAAATCGTCTTTGCTAATATGTGACATCCTATTTTTCACGCATAATTAAGTCAAACCTTCATGATTATTTACATTCATAATATGTTTATTCGATTTTGGGCTTAATCTTCTACATTACTTTCTTCTACGCTACTTTCTTATGCAGGACTACTTGCACTAAAAATATTATTTTGGACTTTAACCATTAGGTCCACAAATTTTTCGAATTCACGACTACGATTAATTTGAAGAATTTTTAATTTTCTAAGGTCGTAAACCGACGGATCTAAATTTTTATTCCACACTCGTTGACGTAGTCCTTGTCGTGGTTCCACTGGAACGGGGACGGAGATTTAAGATCTGGACGTTCCAGGAGCGTTTGGATATTCGGTGCCCACGGACTCTATGTTCGTAGGACTTTGTAAATTACCCTGTACAGTATTATTATTAATTGGAGACAGAGTTGCAGATTTTGGAGTTTAAGTTTTCAGTAGGGTTCGATTTATAGATGAAGATGGCAAATTGAGGGTTTCTTGGGCGCTGTCGAAGCGATCCCAAATGCTACAAGTTCTGTTTCTGGGACTTACGTTCGAATTCTTCTGACGTGTCCCGGCAGACACGGAACCACTCCCTTCTCCATCCTGTGGGTTTGGAGACTGGTGAGTTTTGGGACTCTCGATAATGGTCTGTCCGTACCAAGAGTGATGTGAATTGTCAGTACGGACATCGTCTTTCAGCTCGAAGCAGTAATCATCACTCTCATCCGATAATAAATCGTAGGGCGGAGCACTTGGCGGAAGCTCACGGTGAGCGGTCGCACTGGCATTGTATATTCCTCGAGGAACAACATCCGGAAAAATATTTGTACCATCCTCACGGGGTGGTTCGGTAGGGTCGAAAGTAGGCTCTATAAAGAAAACGTGATCAGCCTGAGTGGGCTTAAATAAATTAAGCCATTCCATATTTTGATCGACTTCGATTCGAGTTTCGGTGGCGATTTCTGCTACTTCAGGAATGTAGGGAATTAAATTATGACCATGTACTATCTCTACTTTAGTAGGTTTTTCGATAGAATTTAAATTGAATTCGGCAGGGCACAAAAAATACACATGCTCATTCTCAATGAGGCTGTATATTTTGTATGACCCTGAGTATCGTACCATGAACTTGCTCGGAGTTCTGGTTTTACGAGTATAATTACGCCTAAGAACTAAATTACTGATATTAAAATTTATATGCAGGTGTCTACGATCAAACTTCAACTTACGTTTAAGTTGATTTTCGCATGAGTTTTGATGCGCTTGCATTCAGTGCTTGAACAGTTCACCAATGCGAATGAGATGCCTCTCGGCGTCATCATCAGATGAAGAGCTTTCGGTAACAGCTTGGTCATACGGGTGAGTAAGAGACCTACCAAACATTAAAAAGTAGAGACTGTACCCAGTACTGCTGTGCTTTGCAGCATTGTACTCGTTAGCCACGTGTCGGAGTAAAGTATCCCATGGTTCATCTGTATCAAATTTTAACTTTTTAAGGATGGAACCAAATGTCGAATTACTACGTTCGACGAAGGCATTACTACTGGCGTGTCTGGCTGAAGTGGCGATACGGATAATACCAAAATTTTCGCAAAATCTAAAATATTTGTTAGATGTAAAGCATGCTCCATTATCAGAGACAAGTGCCTAAATTTTATGATTTTGGACGGGGGGTTCCAAACATCGTATCTTTTCGTCTGTAGTAGAGCCGGAAGTAGGAAAAAGGTATAGGTATCGAGTACATTGGTCAATGCATGCGAGTATGTATTGATTGCCTTTTTGGGTGCGATTTAATAGGCCTAAATAATCGATACTAACTTTAGCATAGGGAAGTTGTGGTGTGATTATGACGTGTAACGGACCAGAGCGGCTCCGTCGCTTAATGAAGTGCCGTTGACATGTGTCGCAGGAGCGACACACGTCCATAACTAATTTGTGCATCTGGAAGAACCAGTATTGTTCCCGTAATGCAGCATAGATTTTTTTGTGGCCAAGGTGTGATCGTTCATGCAAATATTTAATGAATTGCTTAGCTAAATTTTTTGGGAGCACGGGCACCTATAATTTACCTAATGGTTCACCTGATAATCGTTCAAGGATGCCGGAGTCGGGATTTAATTGAAAGTTTTTCCTATACTTATTATAACCAATGAATTTATTTTCTATGTCCTTACGTAGCAAACGAATAATTTTACTGATGCGTTTATCATCAATTTTAAAATGTTTCAATCGGTTGAGATCGCCTTTAATTGTATCGCATCGTTTAATAAAATCAACATCAACGAGGGAAAGAATATGAATTGATTTGATTTCAGGTTCACTTTCGTGAGCACGGGCACGGTTGCTTCTCGGAGGACGACTGAGTCCATCCGCCATTTCGTT
The DNA here is from genome assembly GCA_949802685.1 of Dicyrtomina minuta. NCBI lineage: Eukaryota > Metazoa > Arthropoda > Collembola > Symphypleona > Dicyrtomidae > Dicyrtomina > Dicyrtomina minuta. The sequence goes on from CATKUY010000036.1 coordinate 12,950, forward strand.
GCATTTTCCGGCGACGTGGTAAATCTTCAGGTCATACTTACTGAGTTTTAAACTCCAACAGATGAGTTGACCATTGCATTCAGAAGTATGCAAAATTGAAGTGAGGGCAGAATGGTCCGTGTACACATGTACCTTGCGACCAAGTACGAAGTTGCGAAATTTTTGCAAACAGTATATGATTGCATAACACTCTTTATCAGTCACGGACCATTTTCGTTCTGGTGTCGTGAGAGTGTGCGAAGCGAATCCAAGTAGGCGTCGAAGTTTACCTACTTTTTAAACTAGACAGCCCGCAATATCGAATTCGGATGCATCGGTCCATAGTTCAAGCTATGCGTTCTCGTCTGGGAACGCTAAAATCGGAGCATTAGTAATCGCAGATTTAATATTATCAACTGCTTGTCGGCAAGCAAGGTCGAAAATGAAGGGCACGTCTTTCATAAGTAAATGATAGAGCGGTCGTGCCAGCCAAGAATATCCGTGAATCATGCGGCAAAAGAAGTTCGAAATCCCAATGAAACGACGGATTTCAGTCGTGGTTGTAGGATACGGGTATTCTACGATAGTTTTAATACGATCAGCATCAATAGAAACACCTTCGGCATTTACGCGGTGTCCTAAGAAAATTATGCTCGGAAATCCTATGAAACATTTCGAAGGCTTAAGCTAAATGTTAGCCTGAACAAATAACCCTAATAATAATTCTAAACGATGCAACATCTCGTCGAAGGATTTTCCGCCAAAACCTGAGTCATCTACATATGCACTTAGCCATTTATGAATGTAGGGTTTTAAAATTTTAGACATTGTAGATTGAAATAATGCGCCACTATCAATAAAACCAAAAGGAAGTCGTTTATTTCGCCACGTACCACAGTGATTTATGTAGGCTAGACAATTCCTACTGTCTTCGTGTACTTCGATTTGCTGGTAGGAGCTTGCCATGTCGACCTGACAATAATGAGTGCATGCAGATAATTTATTTATTTCGTCTACAATCAGTGGGAGGGGAACAGCGATAGGTTTCACTCTCTTATTTATTTCTCTTAGGTCAATTACTGGGCGCCATCCGTTCGTACCTTTTCTAACAACACGTTGCGTAGATACCCAATTAGAATGACACGGCTTGATAATATGTTTCATGAGCAAGTCATCGGTATCATCACGACAAACGACTTTGAAAAGATTCGACATCGCAGCGGGCAGGTTAATGAGGGGCGTCGGATCAAGGAGATCTACTGTCGCTTAGATATTTCCTGTCAGTTGATCTACGATCGAGGTATGGAAATTTTTGGGTTTTCAACTAAATACAGAGTGATAACGTGAAAGTAGAAGACGGACTTGTCGTTTTTTGAAAACTGACAATCCCTCATAAATTTTAAATTGGTTCCACTCGTCATCCGTAAGATCCTGACTACCTGATATTGTGTCCGGGACTGGTTTAGTTTCGTCACCTATAGGGCATTGTTGGTTGTCAATATGAACTTTATTGCTACGTACATAACATTTAGGAATCAGGCGATACGTACTAAAAATTTTCTGTTCAGGTAAAATAAAATCGTCGTCAATACTTGTAGCATGGCAGTAACCAGTACCCTTTTCAATGTCAATTCGGTTCTCTTCAATAAGAGCAACAAATTTATTGAATAAATAAAAATTGGGTTCAACTACGATCGGGCTAAAATGAGTTCAATTTGCGGTATAAATAGGAATTTTTGTTAATTTCCCTACGTTCAACTGCACGGGATGAGTTGTAAATAAACGTAATTTGAACTTAGGCAGCTCGGCTTCGGCCGTGCTGGACAAAATAGAGGTGTCAATACTACGTACAGCCTCGTCAAAAGAACTTGTAGTTTCAAGTTCGGGGCGAATCGTATTAGCACCTCCAATTTGTGTGGGTGTCCTATGTTTAGGCGTGACTACGGGCTTAAATGGTAAATTGAACGGATTTAATATTTCTGATGAACAGTCAACGGTAATTTTTTCTACAGCGGATGCAACGAAGGCACTGTGTGGATCAGATATAGTTAATGTCGGAGGGAGATTCTTCCCTAAATTTATGTCATTAATATTAGTCATTAAGGATGCGATTTCTGATTTATTTGCTTCAGTGGGTTGTATCTTACGTACGCGTCCAACTCTACGATTACTGGATATAATGGGGGCTGGTGCAGAATTTTGGTAAAATTCCGGTTTATCAACAATAAATTGATTAGCTGTCGTGAACTTGACTATTCCGAGTCGAAAATGAACTATCGCATCGTACGTCGTCATTAAATCCATACCAAATACAACGTCGTTACTGGCGGAATCGATTACAAAGGATTCTTATAAAATCCATTCGTCTAATTCAGGAATATGGAAACGGAGAAATATGAATTTGTCCACAAAATACGGTGCACCCGTATCAATCGATAAAACAGCCTAAATAGGGCGACATGGTTGAACTAACTTTGTCATGCCAAGGCATGAAACAGCGAATGGACTGATTAAGCTTATAGAGGCTCCGGTATCAGTGAGAACGTTAATGTTCAACCCTTTTCCAGTCATATGTTGAAAGGTAAAGTCTTGTTTAATTTCTTCACCCAAAAGTCGGTTCGATCGAATGAGGTGGACCTCGTTAGTGTCCAGGAACTCGAATAAAGATTCGGGTACGATGCAGTTTGAAAGGTTCCTACTATCCGTCATAGCGTTTCCCTGTAATTTGCGAAAGGCAATGTCATTCTGTATTGTCTCGTAAGTAAGTACTGCTGGGTCGTTAGGTATACGTAGGTTAAACATTCGCACGTACATATTATTATTATTGGGCTGATTATGGGTCATACGGTCACGAACTTGATTAATATGTGGCACCACGTCTGTGTCATTATCTACAAGCGTAATAATAGTGTTATTTTGGGCATTATTATCATTAGCTAAATAAGGCGAAAATAATTGGAACAAACGAGCAAATTCCTGTTGTGTACGCATACCTACGTTCTGTTGTCCTTGATTGGCATTATTAATATAGCCAGAATTACGATTTTGATGATTATTATAGGAGCGTCTACTGTCATTGTTATTTCTGTTATTATAGTTATTATTATTACGATTTGAATTATTATAATTATTAAAGTTCGAATTATTTCCTCCCGATCGATACCGTTTCCAACCACTTGCCTCTGGTGGTAATGGAATATTATTTTCATCCATGAAGAGCCAACACTTTTATACACTATGGCGTGGGCTTTGGCATCGAAAACAAGTTGGCCTTCCGTCTGGAGTAACACATGAAGCTTTATGTGTAGCCGAAAAGCTGTTTGTAGAATGGACGTCTGTATATTTATTGAGGTTCGGATAATTAGAATTATTATAACCGCCACGATTATTATTACCACGATTATTATTATGATTAGGATGCCCCGATAAAGTTGCAGCATTGTTGATGTCCGGTGCATTAACTTTTTTATTGCTACGGGCAAATGCGGGTTTCTGAGCCAACGTGTTATATGAATAAGTCTGTTTGACTTGTTGAAGTTTCTTTGAATTTAAATCGATGATTCGATTTAATATTTTCGTCATATTGTCAATTAAAGCGCATGACATTACTTTGTCGGCAAGAAGATCCGGAAGTCCCTCAATTAACAATTTAATTTTTGATTTTAATGGCATATTGGGGTCGATGTGCGCCATTACTTGCATTCGTTCAGCTACATAGTCACTGCTACTCATACCAGGTTGGTATAAAGTCTTAGGCAGGTTAGCTGCAGCTCGTGTCGACATATGGGGTCGGTTAAATCGTAAGACCATGGCATCCATAATGCGATTCCACGTGTCTTCGCATTCCTTTAAATCAGCTTCGTTTAATGTGGGAATATAATGGACTTTTTCGGAGTCCCACGACTTTTTTGCAGGGCCTTCAAGAAGTTAATCAAGCGACATAATGGCTTGATATGCAGTAATATTACGCCTCAATATTTCCTTTTTATAGTCGATGAGCCAATATGCAGCTTTTCGCTCACCTCGAAAGTGACCGATAGGCTCAATGAGTTTCTGCTCATTAATTAGACGAATTTGCGTCATGTCCATACCGCCTGAACATATTTGATAGAAGGGCTGAACGATAGCCGCAATATGTTTAGCTGTCAAATAATTCGTACTTGGGACAGAGGGAGTTGTAGCAGCGGTAACAACATTATTACTACTGGGATTTGCAGCAGTTGTAGCTGCTGGACCACTTTGTCCATCCTGGCTCCCGGGCATTTTGGATGCGAAAAATTTAGATACGTTTGCAGTGGCTACGTCTAACGGTTTTAATTTTAAAATAGGTCGACCAGTCGTAGGGTTTAAGGTATTGGAATCACGTTCGAAAAATAAAGCTTGTAATTTTTTGTCAGCTTCGAATTCGTCTACTTTTCTGGTTTTGAACAGATCGTCCACTTGCTTATGAAAAAGTTTAGCCTCGCGATTTAGACGGGTGAGGTGATCGGATTCACTTTTACCAGATAACCGATAAAGATCAGCACTGAGACTTTCTTCAGTTGTTTCACTGTGCAAACAGAAAGCACTAAAATCAGAAATTTCGGTGGCAAGTGGCGACTCGAATTTGACGTCAGACCAGGGCCGGCGTGACAGGTGGTTCAGGTGGTCCGCTGAACCAGGGCCGGGCTCCATTAGGGGCCGGGCTCAGAGGTTGAAAAATTATTTCAATTAGTTAGTAATTGGTGCATCATTTAAACATTAAAATTGAATTACGGAAATAATTAATTATTTTACTTGACTATGATTATGTGCTAAGTGTTTGTTTTTACCAGTTTTTTACCTGATTAAAAACTAGCAAAATCTTTGTTAGTTTGTCATGTTACAAAAATGTTCTTTTAAAAAAATACTAGCAACTTATAAGCAACTTTCTGAAAAGAGCATGTAAAAACGTGGAGCAGCCTTCATCATATTTCAGAATGGGCCTTCTGATTGGTTAATAGAATTATTAAAAGCATTTATTTGTTAATGGTTATTAAATGGACGCTTAATTTTAATATATTTTAAAGCCTTCAATCGCTTTAGCAGGCTTTATTTTCCAAGCAATTTTGAAGTTGTATATAGTCACAATATTTCCCGTAAAGTTATTTCTGGGATTTTAAAAAATTCAAATCTTTTGATTTTCAAAAAATAGTTGTAATAATCGGATTTTTCACTTTTTTAAATTTTCATTCCTTTTTGAAAAGAGTAAAAGTTTTTTTCTCCTAATAATATTGCTGTAAAGTAAATAAGGGGTTTAAAAAACGTTTCAAATGGTTCTTCTCAAAAAAAACAAAACTTACATTTTTGTAAGGCTCTTTTATAATAACATATTTTTAAAACAAATTAAAATTTAAAATTTTTCAAAATTTCTGAAATTACGTATCAGTGGATACTGTTACGATCTTAAACCTTTAAATTTATAACACACTGAGAATTGTATTCTGCAAAAAAATAACGACTTAAGAATATACTTAACCATGGCATCTATTAAATTACTATTATCAAATTTGTCTTCAATAATTGCGGGTGCAAATTAATATGCCTATTATGAAATCTGATTCACGCTCGATTTTCTTACATGCTTTTTTCGAAAAAAACATAGATGAAGTAGTTTCGAGTACCCTGAATGTGGCATTTTCCTCGTAAGTTGTTTTATGCTTCTTTTTAAAGCTTAAAAGGGAATAACGCGACATGATAAACCGAGATTCTAAAGCGGCACACTTATAAAACTAATCAGACTACTAATTAAGCACATATCCAAAGTAATTCGAGTCTATTTTGCGTTATTTCATCACAGTGACCCACAAACGTTTTTTAAAAATCCCGATTTTGAAACTTTGAGGCTGTTCAACTTCTAGTTCTCACCTGATTTTGTTATACGTTAGGTAATTCTATTTCTTATGTGAATTTTAAATGCAAAATTTTAATTTATTTTTTAAAAACTATTAATTTTCAAAAATAGATTTAATTTATATGTTTAGAAACATTTTTAAATGTCTTTACAAAGACCTGAAATTGCTTTTTTAAAAATTGACTAAGGATTGGAAAAACTAAAATTTTATGAAAATCAAAAAACAGCTAGAAATGATACGAATGTCTCAAAATTTGACTTCCTTTTAATGTTGGTGGGTCATCGAGACCAAAAATCGTAAAATGTACTCGAAATAATTTATATCTGTATCTGTGATATTTAAAAGTAGCCTTCTTTTTAAATGTGTTTTTTTTAAATATGGAAGTATTTTGTCGCTTCATTGCCTTAGTAATAGTTTTTAAACATCCTTATCCTAAAACAAATTTTATGTTTTCAGAGAATGTATTTTGTTTACTTTCATTTGAAGAAAAAAATAAAAACAAATGCTAGTTAATGTGTTTAAAACTTTCACTGGCAAAAAAAACCAACCCTTTTAAATCCTAAAATACCATTATATACCTATTTATAAAATTTGATTTAAAACATAAAAATTATATTTTAGAATTCATGGATTTACGAAGAGTTTAAGGAATGGGTTCAGCGGTTATCGGCTATCTGTAATGTCCAATCCTAGACCTAGACGTCTCGTGACTTCATGTGATCTGAGTATTGACTTACACGCTGTTTCGTAGAGAATTTAATTCTGCACATGCCGAAAATCCTAGTTTTTTTTTGAGATAGCAATAATTTTTTTTGCTATTGAGGGAAATCGCTATTGCTCATTTGATCTTCTCTGTAAAGACTATTACGTTCAGAAACGGCATTTTCCGTTCCTTGACAAGTAATTCAGCCTGAAGTTAGGTACAATTCAGGAAAAGAATTTTTTCTCGAACGAATTCGGGTGTAAAAAAATTTTTACCGTTCGTCTGTAAGACAGTAGAGCTCCGATCGGGTTCGGGTGCAACCCGGGTCTTTGGGTCCGGGTTCGGGTCCGGGTCTGGACCTGGGTGCAATTTCAGTGAACCCAAATGTTTGGGTGCACCCAGGTGTACCCTGTTGCTTTGAACCCGAATTTGGGTCCGGGTCCGGGTTTGGGTTCGGGTCCGACCATGTGTGATTGTGGGTCTGGGCCCATCGGGTTCAGGTGCATACATGCAGTGGACCCGCACCCGAACCCATCGGACCCGGGTTCTTTGGGTCCAGTAGAAGTACATGTAATTGAATATAAAAACAGCGTGTTTGGTGAAAGTTCATGACGGCGTGTGGCTCTGTGCAATCTAATACGCCTTTCTGAGGTAACTGGGATTGCTGCCTTATGAATGTCCTGCATGATTGTATAAGCAAAATTTAAACCATGAAGTTACTCCGTCGAACCGGACGTAGATAAGTTTTAACTTTGTACCAGATTTCTCGCTTGACACTTAAAATAATAAAAAACAATATGAATAAATGTTGTAGTGCGTAGTCTCTGTTAATCCCGGTTTGGAAGACTTCAGTCATATTATATTAAGTACCTTTTATATTCAGTTGTAATCAGCTATAGTTATAGCAATCACTGTAAATTTGAGTTTTAAGGATGGCAGTGCTATTGGACTCTGCTTGAAAATGAGCAAATTAATAATTCGCAGCAGCAAGAATTGCATTTGTCAAGCACCTCAAGATCAAGCATTTATGCTAATTATAAATTAATGTTAGTTTTTCCACGTTTACATTTAAATATTTTCGAAAATCGCCAAAATTGAAATCAAGTTCAAAATTTCTTAGCTCAGAACTTGCGTTCTACTTAATACCTATTTTTTAACTGATTTATATGATTTTTCTTGTGGATTGTTCATAATGCAATGTATCGTGTGCTTAATTTTTCTTTAAAAGTAAACATAATAGTGGAGAGTGGTGTCCGTTAGCCACATAAGGATATGCGTTTTACATCGAAGAAAAAAAGCTGGACATAAAAAACACGAAAACTGTGCTTTTCGTTTAATCTGATTTTATTGTTAACAAACTATTACGTCTAAAATTACCACTAAAAATAAATTAAGAGATACGTTTTATAAACTCGAACCCGGGTCCGGGTCCCGGTGCAGCGGGTTCGGGTTCAGGTTCAGGTTCAGGTTCAGAAACGGGTCCAATTTCGGGTTCGGGTGCAGGTCCGGTCCCGGGTTCAAAAAATGATGTGCATAGTGGGTGCGGGTGCATAAAAAATTGAACCCGGGACCACGGGTTCGGGTCCGGGTCCGGGTTCAAATTTGGATGAACCCGTGATTTGGGTTCGGGTTCGGGTGCGGGTCAACGATTTTTGGACCCAATCGAAGCTCTATAAGACAGAAGTTAAGAGAAATATGTTCCTTGGATTATAAGTTGCTGTGATAATAAATAATAACTCAATGTAATAATGTAATAAGTAATGACCCACTGTATCTATTCATTGAATTATTGATAGGTAAAAAAAATATTTTAATTTTGCAGGATTTCAAGAATTTAGTTTTAAGGAAATGAATCCTTATTCGCATTTAATAATATAAAATATATAATCACAAATTTTAGTCAATATTATTATTAAAAATGAGTGCTGACACATATAATCTGATAAAATTCCACAGCTTAAACTGGCATATTATATGACAAAAAAATGTTAAGTATTTGATAACGTAACACTTGCAAATCTCAACTGAATCTTTGCACAAATAAGCTTAGGCTTTATACCACGCGTAGTGTAAAACAATGCAAAGTCAAGGATAGGATCAACATAATTGATTTGAGTGCGAAAACTTGAATATACAGAAATTTAATTTGGTTTTTCTTTCACTATTTCTGGTAGTTGCTTGGTAGTTAGTTACAAAACAAGTAGTCAGTCTGTAGTTTCTAGTTTACAAAAATTGAAGTTAGTACCTCATACTTATTTATCATTAGAAATGACGGGTCGGAAGCATAGAAAGACGTACGTGCCTATATCTGGTTCAAATGCAGAATTAAGTGGGTACCAGAAAAAGTTAGAACGGAAATATATTGACAGCGAAAATGTTAAATTAGCCAAAGCAGCAAAAAAAATGTTTACATCATTCATAATTCCAGCATCAGAGATTCCAGGTGATAGTGAAGGAGAATCAAATACTAGTGACATACAAACTGCATCCGCAACCATTGTTGAGTCACTGGAAGCTATTAGTGTAGAAAGTGAGTAACTAATTTTAATTTTGTACTATAACATTAAAATGCATTAATATGCATGTAGCATGTTGACGCTTAGGTGATGTTTTTACTTTAATGTTGCAACATCAAGTTAATAGTATGGAATATCAGCTGGTTTAGCTGCTATTGTATGGTTTCTCTTGGGTGTGCGACATTATATTACATAACAAATCCTGTGCGGATTTAAACAATTCAAAATAATAACTTTATATAAGAATCAAAACCTAACTGTTTAATCATAAATTTACAACTCAATTGTTAATATTACTTGCTGATAGATACGGAAACTGAGACTCCGAAGGCTAATACTACTGAACTGGGTATAACTGATATAAATGAGGCCACTTCAAAGACTGGTACATATTTTAAATTATGTATAAAAATGTGTGATACATTAGTTTAAATTTAGTACTTGCAACAGATAATTGTTTGAATGCCATTTTAAAAAGGTTTTATAATAGTTACTAATAAATTTAATTTAATTATTGTATTTTAACAGAATCTAATTCTATTGACGTAAACGATCCTGTAACTTGGCCAAATAATTTATCTGCCGCACACATTGAAACTTTAGTTGCTAGTGGACCAAAGAAAACGTCACTTAAGGAGTTCCCACTTCATAATGGAAGATCATTCAAAAGGTCATTCTTTAAAGGAACAAAAAAGAACGGGGAAAAGTATTTTCGAAATTGGCTCGTATATAGTCAAAAAAAAAATAGCATTTTTTGTTTTCCTTGTTGCGTATTCCCTGCACACGTCAGCGCTATCAAACACACAACTCCTTGGAATAATTACGATAACCATGTTAATGCTACCTGCGGATTTCAAGACTATTTTCATACAAGCCGGAGCATAAAATTGCATGAGGAAAGTAAATTCCACCTTGAGTCTGTAACGTCTTGGAGCAACTATAAACATCAGCACAGTGTCGTGTCATCCACTAAATCATTAAGAAATGACAGAGTAAATGAATGGAGATTAATTCTAAAGAGAATTCTGGATGCAGTTCTGTTTCTTTCAAAGCAAAGTTTGGCGTTAAGGGGCAGCACAGATAACATTCAGGATCATAACTGTGGAAATTTTTTAAATCTCGTAAAGCTGCTTGCCAAATACTACCCTCCTCTTGCAAGCCATGTCAATAAGTTAGAAAAAAAAACTCAGTTACTTATCTCACGACATTCAGAACGAATTTATAGAAATTTGTGGAAAAACTGTGAGAAACGAGATATTTAATAAAGTGCGCCAGTGTAAATATTTTTTAATTATGTTTGACTCAACCCCAGATAGTTCAAAAACTGACCAACTTAGTCAAATTGTAAGAGTCGTTGAGTGTTCCAAAAATGACTGCTTCGTGTCTGAATATTTTATTGACTTCGTGCATTGTGACCAGAAAACTGGATTAGAAATTTCGGAGCTCATAGTTGAAAAACTCAAAACTGACGATATAAACATTAGCAACTGCCGTGGCCAAGGATATGATAATGGCTCTAATATGGCTGGAAAATATAATGAGGTCCAAAAGTACATATTAGACGTAAACTCAAAGGCAGTATTTGTTCCTTGTGCAGCTCATTCCCTAAACAGAGTTGGTGTTAATGCAGCTAACAGAGTTGCAACAGCTAAGCTCATTTTGGGTCAAGTCCAAATCATTTACAACTTTTTTGCTGGGTCCACCTCAAGATGGGTGGTTCTTAAAAAATTCGTTAACGTAACTGTCAAACCGCAGTCCGATACACGATGGTCATCTAAAGCGAATGCAGTTTCACCTCTATGTAATCAGTATGGATTGGTTATGGAAAGCCTTACAAATATTCTGGAAGATTCAGACTCTACTCAGGAGTCTCTCGCTGGTGCTGATATTTGTCTTAAAATTATGAAGAGCTTTAAATTTTTACTTGGCCTTGTAGTGTGGAACTCACTGCTATCAAAAATTAATTTAGTCAACATTTGCCTTCAAACTATTGGAAATGACCTATCAAAAGCGGAATCAAGTTTAAAGGGCCTGTTAAACTGGATTCAAAAATTCAGAGGCACCGGATTTCACGAATGCTACAACCAGGCGAAAAAAGTTGCGGATTCAGCAAATGTTGGTATTAAATCCGGTTTTGACGATGTCCGACCTACACGAGGAAAAAAAACACGTCGCGAGAAGGTCGAGACCTTTAAGGGAATAATTATTTGAAAAAGTTTAAAGTATCATTCTTTAATGATCTTGTCGACCATGTTCAGTCACTCATGAAGGAGCGATTTGTTCAAATTCGCGATTTAAATGCACTATACAGTTTTCTTTGGGGCAAACATTTGCACACAATGTCTAATGAAGACAAATTTAAGCATGTTCAAGATTTGTGCAACGCATACACAACTGACTTGGACCGTTCAAAATTTTTTCAAGAGATTCAGCTTATATCGTCTGCGCTTAGTGTATTTCTTCCACCAGGCAGTACAGTCTCTGAACTCGGGCCTCTTGATGTACTTAAATTGATTCACAGACATGAACTTGAATCAGCGTACCCCAATATTGACACGGCGTTACGCATGTTTTTAACTTTAACAGTTACAGTTGCTTCAAATGAGAGATTATTCTCCAAGCTGAAAATCATTAAAAACTATTTGCGATCCTCAATGTGCAATAATCGCCTTTCAAATTTGGGAATTTTATCAATAGAACGCGAGCTGGCAGCAAGTATTGACTTTGATGATATAATTAAAAAATTTGCATTGGCAAAATGCCGTAAAGTAAAATTTAAAATTTAACTGATTGTGTTCGAACCGCTTTTTTATACATGTGAAAAACTACAACAATTTAATTGTATGTAAAGTAGTTTAAAGTATTACAATTGCATTTTGTTATTAATACATACCTAAATAATTTTCTAGAATTCTAAAAAATTCTTACTATTGTTATTTTGAGTATTGTGGAATATATTTGATGCAAGAAAATTGAAAGTTTCGATCAACAAATTGGTATTTAAAATTCAACTTCGTGTTCGAAATAAAATAATAAGTAGTAATAAAAAGTGGCCTAATTGATTTCGGGTTGTTTTTAAAGGACAAAAAAGGTAGATTACATGGGTAATTTATTAAATAGCAAAATTATTTATTTTTTTAAAACTAAGAAAGTGCACTTGTTGAATAGGAAAACTAAATTAGAAAAGTAGTTTACTAATTCATTGTTTCATCTAGAGCCTCCTTAAAGGAAATTTTACTGCGCGCCACTGCCACAAAAAGGGCACTTTTTGCTACATATAAACGGCATTATTTTTCATCACGTGCTTTTGCGCTTAAATTCTAGAATGACTGCTTAGTTGATATTTTAGACTAAATGTCTGTACACTGTTAAACAGAATTTTTGATGCACTGTGTGTATTTAATTTCCAAAGCCATAAGAGTACATTAAAAATATCTAACCGGATTAGAATGCAGCGAATTTGCAAGTTTTTTGATTTCCTTGGGAAGCTCTTCTTAAAATTCCCTGGGAATTAAAATTCGGGAAGTTTTGGAGGAAAAAAGCTTTAAAAATTTTGATGAGAGGGAGTTTTGAAGGAAATTCCTGTTAATAAAGTGTTGGCGGTTGTCATTATTTCGTAAAGTTTTATGTAGAGAATATTGCAAAATATGGGAATTTTCACATCTATATTTCTTTAGAAAATTGATTTTTCTAAACACAAACACGTTAAAAAAAATTTAAGAGGTTCGTGGACATCGAACGCAAATAATCATCCTGAAAAGTTTATTTAAAGGACTTTTACATAATATAATATGCTGTTAAAGGATTGTTTTATTTATTAAAATAGATGAAGTTCAAAGTTTTTAATCTTTTCCTAATGAGGATTTACGGAAATTTTAAATGTTACGAGCTTTGATTAGAATTTTTTAAGTCTTTCTTTTCTAGAGCTAGAAGACATGTAATTAATATCGGACAACGATTATTCATACAAGAAACGTTCAAACAATATGCATTTGTAGTCAGAATTCATACGTAATTCAGAGTCGTGCTTACATATTTTAATTTGGCAGCAACATTTTTGCGCAGCAGATTAACAAAGCATATTGGTATAATTTTGGTTTAGTGGCCTACAACATTACATCACATTTGTTTTCTTGGCATACACAAGGATATCCCAATCATCTTATTGGCACACGTAAGGCAAAGCGCTCGTTTCCTTGGCATGTATAAGGTCGTCATCATCGTTTCCTTGACATACACAAGGAAATTGCAATCGTTCTATTGACAAACAAATTGCCATATTAAAAGTTTGTTAAGCGAACACAAAGACATTTTAATCTCCTAAAGGTCTGCAACATAGCGTTCGAAAACGCTTAAGAATCCTTTAAAAATTACAGATTGGTAATTGTGACTGTAGCATATGAACTTCAGGCGGAAGAACAGCGCCCAAACCGGAAACATTGTTTAATAGCTGCTTGATGAGCTAAATCGTTACATCTAAAAACAAACTAATGTTTTAAAATATGCTTTGGGCAAATGCTAATGGTGGTTGAATTAAATCAGTGTAAGTGTGACACAAAATAGCCTGCCTTGAAAATTCCTGCCTAATACAATAATTAACTTCAAATTGGAGGATTTTTGTGTAGTATTTCTGTAATTATTGTAGATTGTACACGCATTCTGCTGTCCTGACTATGATACGTTGGGAATTAAAAACAAAATGGCGGTAAAAAAAGTTCCTTTTAGCATAAAGGGCCGTAATTTAAAGCTAGACCAGGGCCGGGCTACCTGTCGCGCCGGGCCTGCGTCAGACTCCAAATTATGAGGATTTTGATTCTCGTTAGTTTCTTTATCGTATTTATCAACAATAGGCTTCTTGTAGTCGGCCAGGGTGCTAATTTCTCGGAGATATTAAACTTCCGAGTTCCTGACTTAATAAATTACGTATGTTAAAAGACCTGTATAGTTACAGCTACGTTCGATTACGATTTAAATGTATAAGGATGTACCTACGTTTTGTAATGTTTACCGAATAATGTGATGACGATTGGAAATTGAACTTACCAAATCGTAATCCGCAGTTCGTTAATTCGATTGTCTAAAGTTGCAATAAATTCGTTGATAGTCGTGCAAAAGAAGGGCTCCGCAGATAACGTCTGTGGTGGTCCAAGAATTAACAACTGAATCTGAAAAGAAGTCCGCAGGTTTGGAAAATAAATTTCCAAAGTTCGACGGCGATTGTGTACGTTGGCGTATGCAGTTTGTCTACGACGATAGACGGTATTTTGCAAGGCTTGTTCTTCCATGCAGAATTAAAAAAACATGCAAGTAATTGGACTCTGCAATTTCAGAGTATTCGCAATGTAATATTTTAATAATACCTACAATTCTTAATATTGTACATGGATTGATTGAGCAAGCAAGCGATTCAGCGTTTTGATTAAGTTGTTAATTGTCGGGCAGGCGATGACACGTTGGGCAAAGCAGTCGGGCAATCCCTGGATTGAATCTCGTAATTTGGCTTCGTTGCCGACGTTTGGATTAATCTGTATTAATGCGTGAAATCGAATAATTACGTATTCATTGGCATTCATACCAGGCCAGTAGATCGTATGATGCAAATTATTGAGGGCCATAAACGGTAACAAGAAATAAAAAGAAAGTATTACGTTCGTCGTAGTTGTCGTTTATACAGATACCTACTTTTCTTATATTTGAAAAGATACCTTATTTTGTTTGTATCTACTTATGACTAAATGATAATTGCTAAATACCTAATTATTGGTCGAGAAGAAAAAGGGAGTTCCTTTGTTTTCTCTTATAATCCCCACGGTTTGTACCTACAATGTAGTAATGCTTCAAAGCATACTACTCATTAAAGCTATTTATGATTAGTAGTTAATTGCCTAATTTGATTACGCTACGTTCATATGTGAAGAGTTTTTGAAGTACGTCGACAATTATTTTAAATGATGACTATTAAGCAGTTCTGTGCGCTGATTAAATATTTATCAGCGGAAACGAAAATTCTTTCCTATTGTTCCGTTTGAGGACGATCTTTATCAACGAGTGTTATATTTCGAGACGAAAGTCAATGTACAAATACAAAGAAAATCCTGGACAGGGATTTTCTCATCAGGGAACTGTCTGGTTTCGAAACTCAGAATTTTATCTTAACGACTAATTTATGTAAATTCGTAAGGACGGTCGAGACGGATTTAAAATTCGATACGATTTTAAGTTCACGATAGGTCAAGCAAGTTTACGATTTTAAAGATATGTACGACGATGCAATTGTTTGTTTAAGACGGCGTGTTCGATATCGTATGTAATTTCTTAACGATGCGGCAAAATATGGAAATCCCTAAGTTTAATGGGTCCCTACGATCGACAGATATAAGAATTCATATAAAATAATTCGAAAAGATTTATATATAACGCAAAATTATGGAGTTATGACTTAGCCTATAAGATGACGGTTATTCGACTCGCGCCACTTCTTCGTTAGATGCACTTAAATTACGAAGCAACTACCAAAGCGGTTTTATTATTTTACTGTTATGTATTCGTTAATACTATGTAATATGTGTATAGACCTTGGATCGAGCTTAATCAATTCAATTAAGCCGAATTGATCACGGTTAATTGCCAGCGAAACAGCTACGATTGAACGAAATGATATACTTCACGGACTTGGCATGTGGCTTAGATTAGGTGATTCCCCTACGATCGGATAGGATTTTTGGAACGATACGAAATTGGCTCTCGGTCCTTGGTCAGTGGGTAAAATTCGAGATTATCCTCTACGTTCGATTATACGGAAATAATTACTCGGATCAGCTTCAAATAGTCAGTTTTCTAAACTAAAGAAAAATAACACAAATAAATTTCAATTAATACAGATTTGAAACGATACGAAAAATTTCTAGTAAATGTCACTAGTTATGACTTTACAGTTTTGTTTGCGAACAAAATGACCTCACACATAAGTACGTAAAATAAATGACCTTCGAATTTTGTAATTTCGACGATTGGCGAATTAAATTTTGGTTTTAACGAATCGAAATATATCAACAAACAAAATTTATAATACGGTACGAACAAAAATTTAGTAGTTTACAATTCGAAAAGACGATTCAGAGAACGAACGAACAAATAATGCGTTAATTTATATTACGAAATGAATTGACCTCAAAACGTACGAATTATATTATTTTAGCTTTAAACAAAAGTAATAACGTTAGACACGAATGAAAAGTTTCAGCTTACGAATCGAAACTACGAGTTAATAAAATAAACGGACGAAATAACGTATTAATACCTATATAACGGAATTATTTGACCTCGAAAAATTCGTAAATTGGATATTTTGATTTGGTATTAATCCAGTAAATTAAACGGTTGGTTTCTTCGGAAACCTCGATAAGCGAAACCGTGGTTATAACGAAAGTGCCTGTAATAAATGATTCTACGCGGTTTTGGTTTACAAATTTAAGATTTGCAGACGTGCTTAGGTTTTACAATAGGTTTATAAATACGGGGCTGAATAGAAAATTCGCAGATCCTAATAATAATGACGAAACTCAGTGAGAGCACAAGATATAGAGGCAAAAAGTTTTCGTAATGTAATTTATAAAAGCCTACGAAAATATAGAAATCCAATATCGCGTTTATAGCATCGGCAGCCAAGAGGCGAGTAACTAGGTGCATGAAAAAAGATACGAAAAATTACAGTTACAGATTCACAAGTGTAAAATGGCACTTTGAAATGGTTTCGACTTTGCGATAGATTTGTCACTTACGATAAATAATTCGTCAAAAAAAATTGAAATAATAAGCTTATGTTTAATATCAGCTTTGCACTGTCAAATGGCTACTTTCGAGATTGAACGATAATACGAAATTTCAAACGTTAAGTTTTAAAACTGAACTCGAAAAGTCAGCAAGTTTAGCAGTAAGTTTGCAATGATAAAATACTGTCGGCAGACTGGCTTGTCTTTATGAGCCGGCTCGGACGAGAGAAAGTGAAAGGCGGGGGTAATGCTAACTTACCACTACTATTGTCTACCTTTACAATTTACAATTTTAACGCTCTCTACTTGGGTTCGACCAAGACTATAGTGTTAAGTTACCAAATATTATCACAAAAAGAGCGCAATGCTTTCCGTGGTCCACAATAATTCGTATAATATTCTTTAGTTTCAGTAATACTTTATCCTATGAAATCCTTAAATGTAAACTTGCCTAATGTTACGGTAACTATAATTAATTATTTCCTACTAAGGACGCAGGTGTCGTTTTGGTTAAATGACTACCTGCTACAAATTCACGCAGGTGTTAGCTTGTACTTTTTCTAAAATTACAGTAACTATATTAAGCCGTTTTGGACTTCCAACGCAAGTGTCAGTTTTGCAACTTGCGGCTACGTACGGTATTTCAGTTTATACCCTTCAAATAATTCTAACTTATTCTATTCCTTAACTAAATGAACTAACGTTTCGAACTAGACGATTTTTACGGGTTAAAGGCGGGTCACGGGGTCAATCTCAATTTACCCTGCACCTTGATTAAAAGAGGAAAAATACGAACCAGGACTTTTTCTACTTTCTGGAAACAATTATATTTGATGCTGGGGAAACCGCCGAAGTGCTGAAAACCCAAATGCAAGAAATACAATATATCCTTAGGGCAAATATGAGAGGTATGAGCGATATGGAATATGATATGTATTTAGGACCCGATGAAAACTAACTTACTAAAACTATGGTGGGTGAGTTGGTGAGCTACTACTTACTTAGGTATCTGTACTCCAAATCGAATGAACTTATTATTATTTCATGCACTCTATTATAAGTATATATATAAATACACTAAATGCAATAATATAAGAACGTAGAAAATATTGAATTGTATTAATTTAAAATAATTTACTGTTACGAATTTATTCAATTAAACGGAAAATGGAATCGTTTCCCAAAACAAATAATGCCTAATTAAGTGATACGATTTACTGTAATTCGAAAACGAAAACGAAACGGAAAAGCTAAATTGTAATGATTATAATTTCGTCCAATTATTGATAATATATAAAGATTATTAAAGATATGATACCCGAATCAATACACGTACCCTCGGTCAGATTACTCGTCACGGATCTGGGGCTGCTTACGGGATTTAACACTTTTATAAATCTAATTCTAATTTGACCTACGACCATGAATTTAATACTTAATTAAATATAAAAGAATACGTTCGTCGAAATAATAAACGGTTGAATTTACGAAATAACTACGATCGAAAATGTGACAAAACAGAGTCAGCGTATTTTGTCTAAAGTACGAAAAGAAATATGGCTACGAACAAAATTATGACGAGTTAAATTTTGATGTGTTAGAGGATCAAATTGAAAAAACTGACTGACTGGGATTTTACAAATCTCAGCTTGAGGGAGGCTCGTCCGGGAGCGTCCTTTTTTTGTTATAATCTTTCCTATCGTCTGGAATAGCAATTCTACTGTCTGGGATTTTCTTTCCGCGCTCTTATGATCTCTAACCGTGAGTCACGTGATCATTCGGTACCTTTCTCGAGTACTGCTGCATCTTCTTTCCAAGGAGCTCAAGAATTTACTTTTCAAAAATTAAATAAATGCAAAAATTTAATAAAAAAATTGAGAGAAAAAGTTTGCGTGATTTTGGATTTCTAAAAAACTAAACCGATTTATTATCTGATATGACCTCCCTTTGCGGCCAAAAGCTCCCGAATCCTATTTGGAACAGAGTCGATTAGCTTGTGTGCGAATTCAGGGATAGTCTTCTTATACTCTTTTTATTTTACAGCGATTAATTCGGTTGTGATCGGAATATGATTCGGGAGCTTTTGGCCGCAAAAGGAGGTCATATCAGATATTAAATAGGTTCAGTTTTTAAAAAATCCAAAATCACGCAAACTTTTTTCTCTCAATTTTTTATTGAATTTTCGCATTTATTTAATTTTTAGAAATCCAGTTAAGCTACAGCTTTTGCATGCATTGCAATTGATAACGAATAAAGTGACTCCCATTTATTAACATTTACATGGTATTTGCTCTGAACCGTTTATAATTCATATGCACTTGAATTCATAAAACTCCTCATCACGCAGACCTATTACCACCTAGTGTACGTTAACACCTACTTCTAGTGGAATTGAATTTTGTGCACCTATGAAATACAAATTGAATGTACCTAGGAATATGATATTATTATGCATTGACTTGGTATAATTATATTTTAGACTTTTGGTAGCTCAAAAATAAATGTCAATTGGTCACTGTGTTAGTTTGTTTGTTTGTTTGTTTGTTTAAGCTTTATTTAAGTGTCATATTTATGCAGTTCATACAATCAAGTAAGTACTGATTTCGATACACGATATAAACGACACATAATCCTTGCATAGATATAATATTCCAGTAGACAATACAATATCGATATACCAATCAGATCATCACCAAAAAAGTCGAAAATAATAATTGTTTGTCGGTATTACTAGGGTGGTTTGTATAAACTAAACATCCTGGGTTTTCTAATATTAATAACATGACTACTTAGCTCAAGCTTAAAACTATTTGAAGATAAATCCGTACTACGTAATATACATGGGAGCTTGTTCCAACACTCAACAGCTCTGAACATAAATAATCTTTCGAAGGTTGTGGTAGGCTTATCCAATGGAAGCTTTAATAGCAGCCCATCAGCAGACCTTGTTGCTCTTCTGGACTCTTTAACTTTGAAAAAATCATGTAAATATTCAATGTTAGAACCATATTTCAAAACTTTAAATATAAATATAAGCACAACATCATTTACACGTTCCAAAACAGACAGCATATTTGCACTTTTTAATAAAACAGATTCATTTATTTTTACACGATTATACCGTGGCTTCTTTGTCCACAATGGTTTATCAGATAAATTTACAATAGCTCTATTAATCATATTTTGTATTTTTAACAAGTCACTTACAGTCTGCACAGCCCATATAGGTGAGCAGTTGTCTATTATAGATAAGACATACGCATTTATCATAGTAATACTTACTTTAACAGTCAAATATTTTTTAAGATTATAAATAACACAGATGGCTGTAGCCACTTTACTCTTTACATACTTGAAATGTTCTTTAAAATTAAGGTTTGAGTCAATTATAATACCTAGGTATTTGAATTTATCTACACATTCAATGTGTTCCCTATCACACATTAGTTGCATATTGACATTACAAACCACTGAATCATGAGCTTTGTGTATTAGCATGCATTAAGTCTTACCTACATTAATTACTAGTTTATTATTTTTTAACCATGTATTTACTGCGTCTAGCGCAGATTGCATTGTCAATTTGAGTGTATCTAGACACGTGTTTGCATAGTTAATAACTAGGTCATCTGCACAAAGTGCATAGTGTAGGTTTGGATCATCAGTAAAAATTACGCCTAAAATTTTGCTCTGGATTTTTCTAAAAATAAATATCGTTCATTTTAAAGATTTGATTTTGAATAATTTTATATTTATACATAGTTAATTTAACAAAAAGGTGAAAGAAGAATAATCGGCGAGCTCAAGAAATCCTTTTGGAGCTGAAGAACTCGAGAAGGATCCGTGGATGCGAGGCTTGTTCGTCAGAATTCGATCAGGAGGAAAACAAACCCCAACCCCCGTAGCGAATGTAGGGACGAGAGAGAAAGCGTCTTTAAAAGCTTTCCTCAGGCAGAGATTTTAGAATCTCTAAGAGTCGGCTTTAAATTGGATTTGTAGCAACATCAAAATTATATTCGCTTGTAGAATTGTTTTTTTCGTTACGTTGAAATTCAATTCGTAGAAATACATCTGACTCGTATTTTATTTCGTATCCTTAAATCTATCTTCGAAAGTAGTTTTTGTTTTAAAGTTAATCGTAATTTTAGTTGTGAAAATTAAAAAGGTCGTAGGTCAATAAGCTCCGTTTATTAAGTTTTACATTTCGGACCCCATCCCTCGGACTGTACAAATTCTGATCGAGTAAGCATCTAACGGTATCGTATCTTTTATTAAGTTACTAATATAAAATAAATTCGGACGAAAACAATTATAAATAAATAGCTTTTCATTTTCCTTTCGTTTTTGTTACAATCAAATTAACCGTATTATTCATTAGGAATTTACATTTTGTTTTGGGAAAATACAATTCCCCTTTTCGTTTCTTTTCCGATAAATAAATATAATCCAGTATTCTTAAATTAACAATATTTACTTGTGTTCCTACGTCCATGTAATTGATTGCATATGTGTACTTACTATATTTTACTGGTATAGATTTAAACATATATTATTACTTATATATACCTAAGTACATGAAGTCATTCGTTCGATTTGGCATACATCAATTCATACATTCATTTGCTCACCGATCTCACCACCCATTGTAGAGATAATTAAGTTGTTAGGTCATTAGGTCTTAATTGTTTCTCATTCCCCATTTTATATCGACCTTTTATATTGCCAGAAGGGTCATTCAAACTTTAATTAGCTTCTAGGGAATTTCAGCACTTCGGCCAGGAATCCCCGCGTTAAAGTTGAATGTTTTCCCGAAAGTAGGAAAATAATATAGACGGTATTTTTCTCCTTTCTCAAAAGGTGCGGAGTAACGCGAAACTGACCCCGTGACCCGCCTTTTTAGCTATAAAAGTGTTTCGTTCAGTCCTGTAGTTCATTTAGGTAACTTAGAATAAAATAGGAATTAAATTAAAAGAGTACAAACTGAAGTACTGCAAGTAGTCGAAAGTTGCAAAATTGACACTTGCGTTGAGAGTCTTAGACGACTAACTATAGTTAATTTAGCATTAAATAACGTACGGGCACACACGTGCGTTAATCCGTAGCAAGTGGTTGTATCCTTGAAAGCGGCACCCGCGTCCTGAGTATCATACAATTAAATATAGTTAAGTTAAAAATTAGTCATTAGATATTAAGTTGCAAGTTTGAAAAGTCAGAATCTATATATCATTAAAACTAGGTAAAAATCCGTAGTTATATTATATACCATGGGAAGCATCGTCCAACTTTTGTGGCATAATACGGTCACTCTATAGTTACAGTGCCTGTGCATGAAAATAAGCGTCGTGAAAAACGTGAATATATAGGTAGATCATAGGAGTGGCTATTATAGCACTGCTCTACTTTCGCTTTTCGTCCGTTAGAATTTTTCGAGGCATCACGCCATTCTCTCCTCAGTACTTTGCCGCATCTTAACCATAAGAAAAGCAGTCAGCATATTCGCCGTGTCATTCATTTCGAAAAGTGAATTCATTATAAAGTTTTAACTTGTGACCGTAGAGTCTTTAAAATCCAAAGTATTGAAACGAACGTAGACTCCCTATTTCGAAAAAGTGAGTGAAAATTTGAATCTACGAATGTTCAAACTCGAAAATTTCAAGCCAACAATAGTGTGAGGTTTGCCGTTCTGAAAACTTGTAAGTTCTTATATTTTCTTGATGCGTCCCGAGACGCGCCATTTGGCTGCCGATATCTTAAACGGAATATTAGATTTCTACATATTTGTAGGTTTTTATAAATTGCACTACGCGCCATTCTTACTGGTATATTTATTCATTCTGCTTGCGTTCATTATAGTTATTAAGATTTGCGATTTTTCACTTCAACCGCGCATATATAAGAAAGTAGAAAGACCAAAGCACGTTTGCAAATCTCTGTTAAGAAAACCCAGAGCCCGTAGGATTATTTACTACCGGCATTTCAGGTATAACCACGCGCACGCATACCGAGGTTTCCGAAAAACCTTACCGTTCAATTTGCTCGATTAAAATTCGAACCAAAAGAATTCGTATTAATTATTTCGAGGTCGAAACAATCTAACAATATTTTCGTTGCTTTAATATTTTCATTTTTTGTATCTGTATTATCGAATACTTTCGTTTTGTTTATTTTTGATCGGTGCACCTCTCAGTTGTCAGTTAACTCTGCCTGAAACAAAGTCACGCCCCACGACGTCGTCGAATATAGAAAGAATTCAAAGGTCATAATCGTAAACTAATTATTTGCATGTACGAATGTGTGAGGTCATCATCTCTAAATCAAAAATTAAAACTGGTAAAAGTAACGATATCGGAAATAATTAATTATTTATGTATGAAGTTATACTAATTGAAATTGTGAATTTTCTTTTTCGTAGAAATATAATTTTTATCCGTTGACTGAGTGAAGTTGGTTTGATAGCCACTTCCCCCTTTTGAAATCCGTTCGTAGTTACTTGTACCGAATTTTATATTTTGACCAAGAAGTTACCTGGCTCGCCGTACCGTTTCGTGACATTCATTTTGACATCGGACGTAGGGGAATTACCCGAATTTTGACCGTAAGGAGATACCGAGAAGCCATCTCAAGTACTCGTCGCCCGTAGCCGTCATTAAACAACAATTTAACCGTGATCAAATCTTTTAGGCCAAACGTGCTTAAATAGATCGAGGTACATACATATTAATACAAAATACGAATTATTTCATTGCCTCATAGAACGTAGAATTGTAGTTGCTTTCGTAGGTGCTTTGATTTTGTTATATTGCATCATATCAAGTGGAAGTTGCGCGTCCGAATCGCCATACCCTTACTGCTTAGCTTGTCGCCCCATCGAATGCATTAAAATTTCATAATTTCGATAAAATTTTGTGTAACATAGTGTGTGTTATTATATTATAGGTTGTATTGTGGAAAGTAGGGAGACATCGACAGTAGTCATTCCCACTGCCATTACATCATTAGGGAATACATACATAGCCATCGCCACGCCATTCCAAGTTCGAAATTCTTCGTTCATACATATTTACTCAGACTGAACTCGTGTGACCCCAGTCTGTATCGTACCGCATCGTCTCGTCGAAATCCATTGAACGCGTCTCTTCAAATTTAAATAATTTTCCCATTAGGGAAGTAAATCTGAGAGTGTCTAGACTTTGTAATTTCTAGTACAGATAAGTCTTAAGGATTTTCCTTTGTGTGCGTTCGTCAACCACAGCAATTAAGATTAGAAGTACGTTTTGACAAGATTTTACAGAATTTAATCTCACATCTTGAGTGTTCATTCCTTTTATTTAAAACATTAAGGTTGAATAAATTAAGTTCAACAAAAGACAAGAATTTCCGGTCGCCCGAATAGATATTGAATCAGAGCACAGCCGTGCTTCTTTGTCATCATTTTCGATATATATCCGAGCCTTCGAAAATTCTATAAGTTATAAATTTGAATCTACATAGAATAATTAGATATCGTCAGTAGAAAAATTAGTATAGTAAGGGGTATGATTTAACATCATACCATCTTTCAGGCACAAACCAACGGGGATTTTCGAAACGATAATTAATTCATTAGTTTGAGTTTCAAATTAGTTAAGTACATTGATAAATTATATTATAATAGAACCTACGGACTTTATAACTATACGTACGAATTGAAAGTAGGTACCCACACGCAAGAAAACCCTTACTTATCGTATGACTTAAATATAATGACAATTTGAATAAATTTATGAACGATCACATATTATATACTACGCGGTTTCGAGGATCTATGAACGCTTGTGAATACATACTACAACGCCTACAGATCATTGCCGTACTTGATCTCACATTAAGCACCGAATCCACGATTACTATTTTGAAAGACGGACTACCTAACGATTTGGCTGAAAAAGTTGTGAATTGCCAAACTATTGAAATTTTTATAGCAACATTACACCGCGTCCTACAACAACGCACGTAGGAAATTAACTTCCATTCGACATTAATAAAATTTATGTAAGTAGGTACCCATACGACTTAAAACCCAACAGTTTGAGTTTCAACTCATTTATGGCTCACCGTTTGGTAACTCTGACTAACTTTCGAATTGGTAAAGACATCGATAATTACGTTACCGAACGACTTATTGCTTTAGCCGTGATTGCAGATAATATCACCGAAGAAAGACAAGTTCGATTTTTGATTGACGGATTGCCCAGTCATTTGGCATCTCAAATCGTATATTGCCCCACAATTGAAATTTTTGTTTCGACGTTGAAACGTGTGGTACAACATCGATTATAAAATACTTACATTTAATTATCGAACGTAGATAGCGACATACATATATATTACGTACCTAGGGAAAATAAAGTTACTTCCCACTGAATTTAATAATTTTGAGAAGACTCTTACTTTCCAGTCGGATAATATCTCCGAGATATTTCCATACTGGACGATACAAGCAAAGCCGGAACGTCGAAAGGAAAAGACATTGAGGAAAATCGAAATCCTCACGGCAGCTTATCAGACGTGAAAGCCGAATCACCTTTAGCCACTGATAATTCCGAATTCAGTGCTTTCTCAGTTCACGGAAAAACCACCTTAAAAAGTCTTCCGCGGGAATTATTGCAATTACCTGAGGAATCGGATGATACATACTTGGCTCGAATAAACAAACAAGCCAAGAAATTTCATCAGGACGTAGACGCAGCTTTTTGAGACGATCACACTTTCGCCTTCGATACTATCAAACCAGTTCGGGATTTATTTTTCGAACTCGACCCCATCTACGTAGGGACAGAATCAGGACAACCGGTCCTGAGATTAAAAAGATTAGACGACGTAACAAAATCTGTTTCCAAATTCTTTAAAGGTAGAATCATAAAACCTGGAGGAGTAGACGCACAAACTTCGGGGGACACTGGTAACCCGGGAGTTATTGCTCCTTAACAAATTAATTCGGGAAACGTCGTTACAGGAAATACTGGACAGGGTAGTGGCGGTCTAGCGGCGCCCACTAATGTGACTGGTACGGTCCCCACCGGGATGACACCTGATCACATCCGTGCGATTGTTGAGCCCTTCTACGAGTATTGCTCAGGCGGATTGGATCGTACACAAATCCGGCTCATAAATGAGCAGAAATTAATCAAACCCATAGGCCATTACCGTGGCGAGCGTGAAGCCGCATTTTGGTTGATTGAGTATAAGAAGGAAATTCTCCGACGGAATATCACATCATACCAAGCCATTATGTCATTGGACCAATTATTGGAGGGTCCGGCAAAAACTTGGTGGTCGTCCGAGAAAAACTTACATTTCGGATCTTTAGATGAAAATGACGTCGAGGAATGCAATCACATTTGGGATCGCATTATGGACTCCATGGTGTTGCGCTTTGATAGAGCACACATGTCGAGCAAAGCAGCGTCCGAATTACCTAAAACCATATACCGTCCTGGTATGGGGGGTAATGAATATGTGGCAGGCCGTCTGCACATTTTAGCGCAAATCGATCCGAATATGGGAACTGAAGCCAAAATTAAATACCTCATTGAGGGGCTTCCCCATTTACTCGCCGACAAAGTCATGTCGTGTTCTAGTATCGATAACATGACCAAGACACTTAATCGTTATATTGAAATAAATTCAAAGAAAGCCCAAGAAACATATAACTATACTAATGTGGCTCAGAAGCCAGCATTTGCACGTAGCAATAAAGTAGCTGACGTCCCCGACATTAATAATTCAAATACGTTCGTAGGCCATCCAAATTATAATAATAATCGCAACAATAATAATTCGCGAAATAATAATTCGAGTACCATTAATCGGGGTCAAACTAATAAGTACACAGATGTACAATTCACAAACAGTTTTTCGGCTGCTCATAAAGCATCATGTGTGACTCCAGACGGGAGGCCCACTTGCTTTAGATGTCAAAGCCCTCGTCATAGTGTTTGGAAATGTTGGCTTTTCATGGATGAGAATAACATCCCATTGCCACCTGAAGCGGAAGGTTGGAAACGCAATCGTGCTGGTGGAAATAATTATGGCTCCGGGGGCCACAATAATAATTCCAACCATAATAGTCATCGGAATAATAATTACAACAATCGGAGTAATTATAATCAAAACAGGAATTATAATAACAATCAGAATCGAAATTCTGGTTATATAAATAATTCTAACCATAATAATTCGAACGTAGGCCAACCCACTCCTCAGGAATTTATGCGTTTCGTGCAACTTTTCGCACCCTACTTAGGTAATGGTAATCATAATAATTACCAAAACAACCATAACGACAGAAATGTGCAAATTACGCCCATGGACCAAGATACAGATCTTGTTCCCCGTATTGACCAAGTTCGCAATCGCATGGCTCAGAATCAGCCGAATTCAAATAACATACATATGCGAATGTTAAAATTTCAGCTTCCGAAAGTGGAGCCTATTTTAACGTACGAGGCCATTCAGTCGGAAATTGCTCTCCGTAAATTGCAAGGAAATGCAATGACTGAAAATCGCAACCCTAATAATTGTGTTGTCCCCGAATCACTTTTCGAGTACCCCGATGTTAACGAGGTACATTTAATTCGGTCAAACCGAATTTCGGGCAACGACATTCGTCGTGATTTTACTTTCCAACATATAAATGGAAAAGGCTTAAATATTAATGTGCTAACCGATACTGGCGCTTTCATAAGCAGTATCAGTCCTTTTGCTGTCGCTTGCCTAGGCATGACAGAATTAATTCAGCCCTGTCGTCCGATCCAGGCTATTCTGTCCATGGATACCGGGACACCGCATTTTATTGACAAATTCATTTTTATTAAGGTCCAAATCCCAGAGCTGGACGAGTGGATTTTGTGGGGATTCTTCGTAATTGACTCCCCCAGTAACGACGTTGTTTTCGGAATGGATATGTTAATCGCGTACGATGCCATGGTCCATTGCAGATTGGGGACCGTGAAGTTCACTAAAGTCGAAAATTGCATCACTGAAAAACCTAAGTTCATAATAGACAGTCGGCCGAATCATACTATATACGCCAAAAGTAGAATAGGTAGGGGCATGCCGCACCCACCTCATAATTTGAAATTAAACGCGCATAATCCTACGATAGTTAAAAATTACGAAGATATGGCCGCAGAATGCATGTCCATGAGTGGAAATTTGTCTGTTCATGAAAATTTAAATCCTTTAAATTTACCGTTCTTGCCCGTAGTCACGCCAGCCAGTAGGACACCCACACATATTGGAGGTGCCAATACAATTCGCCCCGAAGTCGAAACTACGAGTTCCTTTGATGAGGAAGTAAAAAGTATTGCTACTTCCATAATGTCGAGCACGGCCGAAGCCGAGCTTCCTAAATATAAATTGCGCTTATTTACTGTCAATTCCGTTAAATTATTTGTAGATAAATCAACTAAAATTCCAATTTATACGGCCAATAGGGATTATAGTGGCCCGATCGTAGTTGAGCCTAATTTTCATCTTTTTAATAAATATGGAGCGCTAGTGGAAGAAAATAGAGTAAATATTGTGGATGGCTCAGGATACTGCAATGCCATTAGTGTAGATGAGGATTTTGTTCTCCCCAAACAGGGACTATTTAGTACGTATCGCCCGCTCCCGCAATGTTACATGCGAAGTAACAAAATAAATATCGACGATCAACAATGCCCCATAGAAGAGGACACGAAACCTATTCCGGATGAAATTCCGGGTAGCAGGGAATTGACTGATGAAGAATGGAATCAATTTAAAATTTTTGAGGGACTTTCCGTTTTGGAGAAACGGATCGTCCGCATATTATTGTCAAAATATTATTCAGTATTTGGCTGGAAGCCGGAGGATTTCCATTCCTCAATGATCGATCCTCTAACAGGGAAAACTCTTCAAGTACATATCGATTTACTTGACCCTACGCCCCTAATACAAACTCCTGCAGCCATGTCGAATTTATTTAAGGTCGTGTGCCGCGATGACACCGACGATTTACTTATGAAGCAGATTATTGAACCCTGCCATTTGAATTGGGTTTCTCAACAGCGCGTAGTCAGGAAGGGTACCAATGGTTGGCGCCTGGTTCCAGATCTTCGGGAAATAAATAGGAGAGTAAAACCCATCGCCGTGCCCCTCCCACTGATCGTAGACGAAATTAATAAATTGGCCGATTGCACGCATCATTGCCAATTAGATATGGCTAGTTCATACCAACAGGTAGAAGTCGAGGAGGACAGTAGGA
This sequence comes from Dicyrtomina minuta, assembly GCA_949802685.1. Lineage (NCBI taxonomy): Eukaryota > Metazoa > Arthropoda > Collembola > Symphypleona > Dicyrtomidae > Dicyrtomina > Dicyrtomina minuta. Next base: position 42,064 of record CATKUY010000036.1, read on the forward strand.
ACTACTTAGCCTACATAAATCATACGGGTACTTGGCGATTCAAACGACTGGCATTTGGCTTCATAAACAGTGGCGCACTTTTCCAATCGGCTATGTCTAAAATAACTAAGCCCTACAATCATAAATGGTTGAGTCAGTACGTTGATGACTCTGGTTTTGGTGGTAAGGGATTCGAAGAAATGTTGCATAGGCTAGAATTACTTCTCTGGCTCTTCGTTCAGGCTAACATAAAGTTGAAGCCTAGTAAATTTCATATCGGCTTCCCTAATTATATATTTTTAGGGCATCGTGTCAGCAAAGAGGGTGTGTCAATTGATGCCGATCGCATCAAAACTATCGTAGAGTACCCCTATCCCACGAGTACGACTGAAATCCGTCGTTTTATAGGGATTTCAAATTTCTTTCGACGTATGATCCATGGCTATTCTCGCATGGCTCGACCTTTGTATCATCTTCTCATAAAAGATGTGCCTTTTGTCTTCGACTCTTCCTGCCGTGAGGCAGTCGACAAAATAAAATCGGCAATCACGAATGCTCCCGTGTTAGCATTCCCCGACGACAATGCACAACTCGAATTGTGGACGGACGCCTCAGAATTCGAAATAGCGGGCTGTTTAGTCCAGAAAGTAGGTAAATTACGTCGCCCACTCGGTTTTGCTTCGCATACCTTGACCACGGCCGAAAGAAAATGGTCCGTTACGGACAAGGAGTGCTTCGCCATCATCTATTCTTTACAGAAATTTCGAAATTTTGTATTGGGCCGGAAGGTGCATATCTACACCGACCATTCAGCCCTCACGTCAATCCTACATACGTCCGAATGCAACAGTCGTCTCATCCGTTGGAGCTTAAAACTCAGTGAGTACGATCTGAAAATCTACCACGTCGCTGGCAAATGCAACGAAATGGCAGATGGTCTTAGTCGTCCTCCGAGAAACTGCCATGTCCGTACTCCCGAGAGAGAACCCGAAGTCCGATCCATTCACATTCGTTCCATAACAGATGTGGATTTTATCAAACGGTGCAATCGCATTAAGACCGACCTCGAGAAATTAAAAACTCTGCAGCTCAAAGACCGCCGCATAAGCAAAATAATTATATCGTTACGCAAGGATATTGAAAATAAATTTCTTGGGTATAATAAATACCGGAAAAATTTTCAACTTAATCCAGACTCCGGCATACTTGAGCGCCTTTCAGGAGAGCCACTAGGGAAACTCTGGGTGAGCGTTCTCACCGAAGATTTACCTCGCCATTCCATAAAATATTTACATGATCGTTCTCATTTAGGACATGAAAAAATATATGCCGCTCTACGGGAAGAATACTGGTTCTTCCAGATGCATAAATTGGTGATGGAAGTGTGTCGTTCGTGTGACACCTGTTAGAGACATTTCATCCAACGTAAGAGCCGCTCCGGGCCGCTCCAAGTCATGATTACACCTCAGCTTCCTTACGCAAAAATGAGTATTGATTACTTGGGCCCATTAAATCGAACTCAGGCAGGGCACCAATACATATTAGCGTGCATTGATCAATGCACTAGGTACATATATTTATTCCTGACTGTAGGACCTACTACAGCCGAAACGATACGTTGCCTCGAACCCCTGGTACAAAAACATAAAATTCAGGCCCTGGTCTCCGACAACGGAGCCGCCTTCACTTCTAACGAATATTTTCGCTTTTGCAAAAACTACGGTATAATTCGCATTGCTACTTCGGCACGTCATGCCAGCAGTAATGCTTTCGTAGAACGTAGTAATTCCACGTTTGGATCAATATTGAAAAAGTTAAAATTCGATTCCCAAGATCCATGGGATTCTTTGCTTCCGCACGTAGCGAATGAGTATAATGCTGCCAAACACAGCAGTACTGGGTATAGCCCATACTTTCTCATGTATGGCCGTTCGCTTACTCATCCCTACGATCAAACCATGGTAGAAAGTTCGTCCGTTGATGATGACCCCGAGAGGCATCTTGTCCGAATCGGTGAGCTGTTCAAACATCGCATGCAGGCTCACCAAAATTCTTGTGAAAACCAATTAAAACGAAAATTGGATTTCGACCGTAGGCATCCCCATACAAATTTTAATATAGGCAATTTAGTTTTGAAGCGCAACTACACGCGCAAAACAGGGACGCCCAGCAAATTCATGGTGCGCTATTCCGGTCCCTATAAAATTTATAGTCTCATCGAAAATGAGCATGTTTATTTTTTGTGTTCTCCGGACTTTGATTTGACGTCGCCCGAGAAACCTACTGAGGTGGAAATGGTACATGGCCATAACCTCCTACTATATATTCCTTCGTTGCTTGACCAGCCTCCGCCGGAGGCTGATCAAAATTTAGAGTGGCTTAATTTATTTAAGCCCACTGCAGCTGACCATGTATTCTTCATTGAACCTACGATCGACCCCACCGAGGAACCCCAAGAAGATGGTAAAAATATTTTTCCCGACGTCGTTCCGCGAGGTATATATAATCATAGCGCTCCATCACAGCGTGAGCCCACTCCGAGTGCTCTGCCCTACGATATTTTAACTGATACAGACGATTCAGATTCGGTCCATAGTACAGGTTCTGTAGACAGCACCGATGTGTCTCACCATTCTTGGCGAGGCCAAACGATTATAGAGACTCCCTATTCTAAGAGTTCTCCAGACCCACGGGGGGGGGAAGGGAGTGGATCCGTGTCCGCCGGGCCACGTCATGAAACCTCGCATGTTAGTTCCCGGGACAGAACATGCAGTGTATGGGATCGCTTCGACAGCGCCCAAGAAACTTTCGCGTCGCCCTCTCCGAAAAGAAATTCGATTTCTCCAGCAAATGTGAAATCGAAAACTCCGCCTAAACTCACTATGAGATCTCCGAAAACACCGCCTAACATTAATAATATACAAAGTAATGTACAAAGTCCTACGATCATAGAGCCCGTAGCTCTCAATTTGCCCGGATCTTCTAGATCCCAGATACCCGTCCCAGTTGAAGAAGGGCGACCCAAAAGGGATCGCAAATGGAACACGAAATACGATCCTGCAATTTATCAGATTGGAAAGTTGCAATCTTTAGAGCTTGACCGTAGTTATGCTTTCGCGCAATTTACGGACTTGATGTCTCAAGTCCAAGAAAATATTTTTGCCAGTAGATGCGTTGAGAAAAGTAGTGTAGATGAAATGCACTGAAAAGGTAAAATCAAACGAATGTAAACATGTAAATAATGTAAAGGTTTAAATTTAACTGTGTGCGTGCAAAATAAGATGAATCAAATTAGCGAGGACGATCTCCTAATGGCGAGTGACGACGAGACCGTGGTTATAACTCCGGGTGAGGATGAAAATCTTCTATTGATGGACATTGACGAAGATAATCCCACGAAAATTACAAATACTGAGGCTCCCGATAGTCCAGACGAAAAGATGATTGAAGACCAGGATCCGAACTTGGGTGAGGATCAGCAAAAACGGCAAACGGCATTGGATGTGCTAAAGAAAACATTTGCCGATATCCATAAGAAGATCGAAAATGAAGAACGCGCCATAAAATTCATGGAAGTTGCAGAGGCGAGTGCAGCTCCGAAAGAAAAAGTGGAAATTGAAAAACTGGAACCAAAAATTTGCGCACCCAAAATCCGCGAGTGTCCTGTGTGCATAAATCGAGGACTTCGTGAGAATCTCCGTCATGTCTTTGACGAATGTCCAGTAAAACGTACACAGCGGCTCCAGCCGTTTTCTCCAAATATAAAGTTATGTTGGTCTTGTCAGGGACCACACTTGTATCGAAATTGCCCGAATCACAAATTGTAAAAATTCCGTTTGTTCACGAACGTAGATTCTACGATAATACAAAATATTAGTTCATAGATAGTTTCATTTTTTTGTTAGCTTCCAAAACTTTATAATTATACACATCAAAATATTTCGTAGGTAGAAATTTCATAATAACTTAAGTTTCGTTATTAACAACGACGTATAAAAGTTTTTCACGAATGTAGATATGTACAAAAAGTAAGCACAACGAAAGTAGACCTACAATCTTACTGTTCTATGTCCAGAGGTTATCATTGGGAAGTTTTTACTTTTTATTTTTATTTTTTTTGATTTCCTTCCCACCTTTCAATGCACATAGATGGAAGATTGTCCATATGTAGCGGCGATAGTACGGGGACCCTTCGTGGAGCCCGAGAATGTCGATTACTCTCGTGATAGTTTCCAGAGTACGTAGAAACTATAATTTAAATATATGTAATATTTTTCGTGAATGTAGAAAGTCTGAATAAAGAACGTAGGAGGATTAATATGTGTGAGTGTTATTTTTTTTTAGTTTACAGAAAAATTCCTCGATACGATGAGGACACTAAAGACGATGATAAAGAAATCATACCAGAAAAAATGTTCCATGCTGAAGATCAGTTGGAAATTAAGGAAGAATACGCTGGATTTCCTCAACGATGGGACGAACACTACGATGAAAAAGGAGAGAAAATCGGATGGTTCGCATTGGACCAAAATGATCTTCTGAGAGACCGTGTTCAGCGTTTGAAACTTGAGTTCCGAGCGATGAAGTTAGAGTTCAAACCGTATCACCGATATAGGATTCGGAAACCGTTGGCTGTTGTTATGCCCCGAATCAAGCGAAAAAGTGTAGATGAAGCTCCGGAAAATCCGAGTGATCCGAAAGTGTATATGGTAGAGTACGGTAGCGAAGCCACAGAGGTTGAGCTCTGTCCACCTCCAATCGTGGCTTCAGCTAAGTTAGGAATGGTAAAATTCGGATGGGCCATTTCCCCCATCAATGGTAGATTGATTCGAAAGCGCGTGGAAGTTTATGAGTAACGTACTCCAAAGAAAATTTATCGTTTTGATTTTGAGCCACGGCCATATGCCGATTGGCTGAGTTAAAATCTGTTGTTTATATTTTGACGTTCCTATCTTGTTATGTGCCCGTTGGTACTTACGTTTAATAGTAGTAGTTTATACCCATGCCGTTTAGGTACTTTTGACGTAGTTTAGTTGACTAGGTACTTAGCAAATACCTGGGCATTTTCTGTAGTAACTGGTAGAAAACGTATTTTTACTATTTTTCGCCCACCTGACGTTTTTGGGCATTTAAAATGATATGACTGTAGTAAGTAAAATTTTCTATACACTCATCAGCGAGTAAATCGTTCAAAATATGTATGTGACTTACCATTTTTGTGCCTACAATCTGATCTCCGAGAAGATAGACCTAAATCATTAATTTTTTTTTGACGTAATAATCGAATCGTTTAATTTATAACAAGGCAAATTGTGTTTCGGCCTTTTTCATGTAATTTCTATTAAAGTTTGTCTCGATCCCGTCTGTGTGTTGGTGGATCAACTAAGTATTTCTTTAAATAAAAGAGAGCGTAGGAAAATAATTTAATGTGTGTGCAGTTTCTTTCGACATCAATTATTTTCAGTTTTATTTCCGTTTCCACTTACCCGTTCGGACGTCGAGCGCGGACGTCGACCCTTGGGTAAGGATTTGAAAGAAGAATAATCGGCGAGCTCAAGAAATCCTTTTGGAGCTGAAGAACTCGAGAAGGATCCGTGGATGCGAGGCTTGTTCGTCAGAATTCGATCAGGAGGAAAACAAACCCCAACCCCCGTAGCGAATGTAGGGACGAGAGAGGAAGCGTCTTTGAGAGCTTTCCTCAGGCAGAGATTTTAGAATCTCTGAGAGTCGGCTTTGAATTGGATTTGTAGCAACATCAAAATTATATTCGCTTGTAGAATTTTTCTTTTCGTTACGTTGAAATTCTATTCGTACAAATACATCTGACTCGTATTTCATTTCGTATCCTTAAATCTATCTTCGAAAGTAGTTTTCGTTTTAAAGTTAATCGTAATTTTAGTTGTGAAAATTAAAAAGGTCGTAGGTCAATAAGCTCCGTTTATTAAGTTTTACAATTCGGACCCCATCCCTCGGACTGTACGAATTCTGATCGAGTAAGCATCCAACGGTATCGTATCTTTTATTAAGTTACTAATATAAAATAAATTCGGACGAAAACAATTATAAATAAATAGCTTTTCATTTTCCTTTCGTTTTTGTTACAATCAAATTAACCGTATTATTCATTAGGAATTTACATTTTGTTTTGGGAAAATACAATTCCCCTTTTCGTTTCTTTTCCGATAAATAAATATTATCCAGTATTCGTAAATTAACAATATTTACTTGTGTACCTACGTCCATGTAATTGATTGCATATGTGTACTTACTATATTTTACTGGTATAGATTTAAACATATATTATTACTTATATATACCTAAGTACATGAAGTCATTCGTTCGATTTGGCATACATCAATTCATACATTCATTTGCTCACCGATCTCACCACCCATTGTAGAGATAATTAAGTTGTTAGGTCATTAGGTCTTAATTGTTTCTCATTCCCCATTTTATATCGACCTCTCATATTGCCAGAAGGGTCATATAAACTTTAATTAGCTTCTAGGGAATTTCAGCACTTCGGCCAGGAATCCCCGCGTTAAAGTTGAATGTTTTCCCGAAAGTAGGAAAATAATATAGACGGTATTTTTCTCCTTTCTCAAAGGGGCAGAAAACAAAATTATCTTGCTGAATTTCCTTACATTTTTAATACCAGTAAATTATGGTCTGGTCTGGTCCGGTACGAAAAAGTCTGGTCTGGTCCAAAACCCTCGGACCAGACCGGACTAGACCAGACCAGACCAGACCAGACCAGATTTTACTGGTCCGGACCAGACCATTTCGATCACTTAATGTCTGTGTACCATTTCATGCAAATATTTGTCAACGTTAGTTGAAGCTTAGAAACTGTACGTCTGTTGGAACACCTGTATTACTTTCTCAGAATAAATGCCTTTACACGACAGCGTAATAATATCAGTATCTTAAATAAGGGTTTGGGGAAAAATGTTCTCTGTTCTGTGTGCTTGGCAGGAAAATGCCTAGAAGGAAAAAGTCCGGAGGGAAAAAGTCGAGGGGGTAAAAGGTCCCTTGGGGACAGTGTCCAGAAGGAATATGTCCGTATGCCTCGAAATTCATATGATCACAATAAATAAGTTTTCTTGCCAGCTAATGCATGTATTTGTAGAAATTCTCAAAAGTATGCACAATTCATTATGTAAAGTACTAAAATAGATCGTTTGCCCATTTTTTTATGGAAATATGAGTGTTAATATTTATTACGACAGGATATACTGTAAGTATATATGCCATTAGGAATATACTGACTTACCTTCAGGACGTTCCTTTGACCTTTTTAAATCCTCTTAGCCAATTCCTTACGTACGCTTTCTTCAAAAATTCTTGTTCCTTACGCTTTTGAAAAATTCTTTATGCCTACTTTATTATCAAACCTAACACAAAATTAATACAACGAAAATGCAATGCTAAATAATAATATTAACCTTCCGCAGTAATATTCGTGATTATTATTATGATTTTATCTTAGTTAATACTAAAAATGAAAGTTTTAAACGAAGCACTTGTATAAATAAAAGGTTTTAAGATTCCGCAAAGCAATTGTTTAGGTGAAATTACCAAATTTATGTCAAAATTTTCAAAAAAACAGAGACAAAAAAAATGGAATGTGAACACCAAAAAAGCCGCAACGGACAAACTAGAGGACTTGTGCATGCCTTTAAATGTAAGAAAGGGTCCCGCACATATTACAGCATCAGAATACCAGAATATATTCCGATGCCCCGGCTTTTCACCCGTCACGCATGTTACACATTCTTCCTCCTAGCTAACAAAATATACAAACAGCCCTTGGACTATTATGCATGTGTATTAAAGTCACAGTTGGAGTACTGTAAGTGCTCAGGCATTCATTCAATGAAGGGCGAAAAATTGAAATTCCGGCTAAAAACTGTAGATTAGGATTAGATAGGTGGCTCTGTTTAGTCATTAGCTAGGACAATTTGACTCATTGGTAGTAAGCTGAGCATCCAGAATACCATAAGTATGTATTAGCTATTGAAAGAAGCGAATTCGGCTAGTCGGGTCGGGTAAATGCTGTCCCATAAAAAAGATCCGCTTAAATTTAAACTGCCCATACTAAAACAGAATTCATATGAAATTTAAATTATTTTCTTCTGTCTGCAGTTCTGAACTTTCAGATTTATCTTACTAGTTAGTAAATATTATTTATTTGTTTTGCGTTTACTTTATGAATCCTGGGTGCAAGCATTTAATAAGAGCATTGGAGTTTAATAATCACGAGTACAGCCAGTAAAATAAGAGTATTTGCATTACGTCACTAATGCTTTGTTTTGTTTCATTACTTGTTACTTGTAAGTGAGTATTATTTATCAGTATTGCGTTTACGACTCATAAAAGTTAATGTAGCATGCTAGCTCTATATAAGGTAGAGTAAAGTGGACAGTTGCCACCTTCGTCAGGCAAAGAGTGAAAAACTTATTCTTATAAAAACATTCAGGTCGGTCATCGGTCATCAGGATTAGGGTTAGTAATTTGCAGTGGATGATACTGTTAGACTGAGAATACTAGAACGGTGTTGAATCACGCAACACTAATCCTGTTGAACGATTTTATTAATTAAAAATAACACTAAAAATAAGGTGCAATTATTAGTAGGCCCCGCTTTCTTCGGCCCCGATGTATTTGGCCCCTGAATTCTGGGCCCCTGGATTATTCGGCCCCGGCGTATTTAGCCCCCAATTTAACGTCAATTAAATTGTATATACACTATATTAAGTATGCCATAAACAATGTCAATTTTGGTAATGTTAATGTTTGATCCGATTAACCGCCGTCAGTTAAAAATTAGAATTAAAAATTATGAAATTAGGACCAGACCATACCATTAGGACCACGAACTTACGTCCACTCAAACTTCCACGTATAATTACATCTACCTTCGTCAGCTCAAACTCCAAAATTCCTACACTTACAGTTAGTAGAAAGTAGTTTTTTTAGTGAACGAAAGTACGCATGCGCAGCATGTTGTTAAGCCATTTTATTTTGAAGTGATGCCCTTTTCAGAAAAAAATGTTTAGTGGAAAAAGCGCTGTTCACGTTAGAAAGTATCCCTCGTGAGTTAACTAGTTTCTCTGTTGCATATTTAACCAAGAATGTAGTTACATAAATAACTAACTTATAAAATGATGCTACACACCTACTACCCACCCTACATCAGACTTTCATCAGTATACGGACATTTTCCTCCCTGACATTATCCCCCCTCCTGGACACTTTCCCCCAAGGACACCTTCCTACCAGATCGTACAAATAAAATTTTCCTTCCAGCATCAAAATCACAGCCAAAATAAGCGAGTGTTCTTTCACAGAAATTGTGCTCGTAGATGTTTTCAGAAAGATTTTACAGCTATGAACAAAAGTTTTAAAATTCTCTTTCTTCACCATTTTTTGGTGTAGTAACAATTACGTAAATATGTATTAATCAACAGCAACGAAAGTAATGTCAATATCATTGCAAAAATCTTGTAGTATGACCTCAATGCAAACAATACTTAATTAAACATCAATCTGAAATCTACAATAATTAATAACAGATGCTTGTGTTATGATATATAGATATATTGGATTAGAATTAGAGTACAGTACAATTCGCATATAAGGGACTTTGTGGGACCGGCTAAATATGTCCCTTATAGCGGTTATCGCTTTTAACCGTTTACGGGATTTTCCATATACGTGGAACGTTATAAATATTTACGTATATACATTCAAAGTTTTTATTATTAGTTCTTAAAAAAATCAAGTTCTTTTATAAAGATGCATGAATAAAAAGATAGAAAATGTAGGTAGATACTTATGATGATTTTTTGAAATAGTCTGTTATGTTAGTTCGCTTTGCATTAGTTAGGTTGGGACTTGAATATAGGCTTATGTATATGTAATGGAGACTGAAAAATACAGTTTCATTAGTATTTGCCTGTGCTAGAAATAATTGCTGAAATTTCTGCAACATTTATGACATCTCAAAAGAAGTGGTAATATGGACGAGGCTGTAAAAGCTCATATTTTTTCTTAGTGTTAAATGAATTTCTTTTTCTCTTCGCCGACATATTAAACAGAATGATAATGCTGATGGACTAAGAAACTACTGACAGTAGTTTCCAGCAGTCGACAGTCACCAAGTTGTGTAATCTATAAATAAGCTGTTGATAAATGATCTATTTCGTCCCTCAATTTTTCAAAAATTCCTTTTAAAGGACCAAAAATTCCATAATATGGTAAAAAATCTGTCCCTTATAACGGTTAATCCCTTATATCGGTTTTCTTATAACCGAAAAATTATAACATTGCTAGCATAGCCGGCCAACTAAATAGTCTATTTTTATCCCCTATAGCGGTAATCCCCTTTAACCGAATTGCTTACATACGAATTATACTGTAACACATAAATAAACAAATTGTTTTAATCCTATAAGCATGTAGTAAGGAAATAACATACTGTACTCAATGTAACATAAGATAGAATTTAAACTAGGTAGATACTGAAATGCTCATTATATAAAGTTATGAATTATGAAATATTGGTTAATAATATGTCACAAATTGAAATTATACTTGATTGGACCCTAAGCGTGGTTTGCGTAGAAAAACAGAAAAATCAAGTTTAACATAGAAAATGGAAACCAAAGAGGTTACTAGTTTTAATCTGTATATTTGTTAACGTATTAGTTAGTAGTCAACTTACTCCAGAAACATTGACAATACTATTTTGCCAATATGACTAAACACAATGTAGAGTAGCCATGTATGCTAGCATTATATAAAATCCTTCGTTACTAGATTGGGTAAGAAAACAAAAGTAAAACTGTTTACCCCTTAAATCAGTTAAGTACATAGTACCTAAACTTATTGCACTATTAAATGGAAAAATACCTTGATTTAAAAAAACTCAACTCTATAAATCATTAAATAGCGGTACCCACCACTACTCCACGATAAATAAAAAAACTTCTTGTTTGGATATTATTAAATAATGTTAAAATAGACTACTTAAAGAATGATTCAAAAATTAATAAATAACTAGCAGGTTAGCAACCCGATGGGTTGCGATTAAAAAATATAGTATATATTTTGCAGTTTTAGTTGTTACAGTAAATAGGGTTGTGGTCAAATCGACTTTAAGGTTGCCTAGTATAAGCTTTAAATAACGTTTATTCTGGGTTAAGTTATTACTATAGGCTTTGGACCGCGCAAGTTTTGACCAGATACTTGCACGGGGTATGCTTCAACCTTAACTTTGCCAGGGTTAAGTTTTTCCCATAGGCGTGGTAGGAGTAGGTTTTAACCAGAGCTTTATTATTATTATTATTATTATTATTATTATATAACCAGAGCCTTGCCTGTGTTACAGTATGGAATCGGACTTCCTCGGGGTGAGTTTTGATCAGTGACTTGCCCCGGTAACGCTATAGCGAAAGACTTCGATCAGAGGCGTGCACGGGATATGTTTTACTGGTTCGTCGGATGGCTTAATTATTTACCACAGACTTGCCCAAAATTAATGATTTGCCTGACCGGCCGCATGCTATTATATCTGTTGAGCCCACAGGCTTGTTTGGGGTTAGCTTTGTGTTAGGAATTGAATTCTAAAGTTTTTATTAATACTGGTGGGGGTTGTGGTAGTAGGGGTTAATTTTAAAGTTTTGGGTAGTGGTAGTGGTGTTGGCGGCGGGGTTGAATTTTAAAGTTTTTGTTAGTAGTCGTGGTGGGGGTGAAGGTTTAGTTTATAGGTTTTGCCAAAACAAAACTTTTTGGGGGTGGCAGTGATGGGTATTGAATTCTCTAGGTTTTGTCAGTGGTGGTGGGGATGGTGTCGGTAAAACGGTGGTGTATCAATTTCCATGTTGTCCATAATTATATTTATTTTGCTGTATCACACCATCCCCACCACCACTAATTATTCTTAACTACACGCTATACTGCCAATCAGTCCATTCAAAGCGCATATTATATTTTTTGATTACCGTATATTCTATAATAATGCGCGGGCCGGTAATACTACGCGGGTCTGAGAGGTCTCAGTTTGAGTAGTACGCGGACATGTAATAGTACGCGGGTAAGGAGAAAGAAAAAAAGTGAAATTTTCACTTTGGTTGCAAGGTAATTGCAGGAGAAAATAATTTCTATACGCCGGCACGCCGGTAATTAGTACATTGTATTTAGTACGCGGGTCTTAGAGGTACAAATTTAAATTGTACGCGGTGTGTTCCATTATAGAATATACGGTAGGTTCGTTATCGACATTATCCGTATTCATTTAGGCATCCGTTTGACCATTTAACTTGGCGGCTCTTAACTGTGGCCAACCCATATCCCATTATGGAGTTTTTAATTTAGAGATTAAAAAGAAAATAAATTAATGGAACGCGAGTCGCGTACGCGACACTGCTACGCCAATATTATCGCATAACTTCCCATTGAATTGAGTGTTGGTTCTGTATTGCAGTGTAGACATAGATACGAAGATAAAAATGAAGTGGTTGAAAAAAATTATTGTTATTATTATTATTAACAATTTTTTGGCCAAGTTCAAATTTTTTTTATCGGCTTGCATTTTTTTTCTCAAATTTTATGGCGTTCATGTTAGAGGTATTTGCAATTACTAATCTAGCTCTGTACCAATCAGGACCCTGGAATTTTTAAAAATTCGAATTTACAGGCTGTGATTGGTGCAGAGCTAAAAAGTTAAAACAGAAATAATTCAAAAAAGTGTCAAAACACTAAATTTTCCAAGACTATGCCGGCCTCCGCTTGGCCAAGGGCTATCTAATGACACCCCAATAAGGGGTAAGTTCATAAAACTGTAGGAGGAGTACACTGTATAAGCTCGCAACCCCCCATAACACTGCACGCGTTAATTAAGAGATGACATTCTAAAAATTAAACCTGATAATATGACCCACACTACGAAGAAACGTCCCGACACTTACAGAATTTTTGCTATATTTCATGCGGTTGTAGAACATTATCCTCCGAGACATAAGCCCCCCCGGACATTATTCCCCAGGGCATTATCCCCCCAGCACACTTTCCTCCCAGCATCGAAAACACATAACCGAAATGACCGAGTGTTCTTTTACAGAAAATTTATGTATTCATACACAAACATTCATACTACCTAATTCAGCACATATTTTACTATACATACACAACATATTGAAAACGAATTTCTGTTATCAATTATTGTAGATTCCACATTGGTGTTTAGTCAAGCATGGTGAAAACTATTAACATATTTGAGCTCCAGATCACCCACCTGCCTACTTGTGCGCATGCCATTTAGATTGTTTACATTCTGAGATTGAAATCCGTCATTAATATTATTCATCCCCAAATCTCATCTTTCACAACACATCTTCATTAAAACAAACACATTTATTTATTTTGATTTTGAGGCTGTGACAATATCTAACCAGAGAATAGGACGACTAATTGTGATCACCATTTTCTAATCACAATCACCAACAATTTTTTTATCTGCACTGTGAAGTTAGCGACTCAGTAAACTCAAATTAGTATTAGTTAAAAAATCAAAATTAAACAGCAATATTACAGTATAACACTGCGTTTTGAAGTACTGATTTTTTTATGTTTAAGTGATCTTGTCTTAATTTACTTAGGCACTTTTGATTAAGTAACATAATTAAGAATAATTAAATGTTATAAAATTCACTGGGTAAATAGGTATGCACCTGAACAGTTCTATAGTGCCAAGAGTAGTAACTAACTAGTAAATAATGCGTTAATGTTTCATTTATTATTTGTATGTGAAACTTAAAGATGATTAGATAAATGAAGAGTTTAGGTTAGTTTAGGTTAGGTTAGGTTAGGTTAGGTTAGGTTAGGTTAGGTTAAGTTAACCTAACCTAACCTAACCTAACCTAACCTGTTCATTAATAATAAATTACTTTGCCACTAGAATTTCAATTTACCTTGGTAATGCTTTTGTTGTATTTTTGATTGAACATTTTCACACGGCAACCGACATGTAAACTTTGATTCAACAAGTATACTGCGTAGAAATTAACATACATTTTACGATCAGTATTTATTGTATGCTTCAGGGTGTTGACCTACGTGGCTGTATTCTATACCTTAATAGTCTAAAAATAATTATTGTCTAATCTTATCTATCACAACATAACAGACTATTTCATTAAATGCATACTTACTATTCACATTAAAAATACAAATATGTCATGCTTTTTTCTTGTCAACATTTTATGCACCACTCTTTAGGCAATAAATACTATTTGTGATAGCAGGCCGTAAAAATAAACAGTAAGAACTGTGTAGCCATTATTTAATGTGGGCCCTTCAAAAACTTTGAAAAAATTTACAAAAATTTGCAACCCAGTTACTAAGAAACATGTGTGTGCTATGCTGGGTTAAAATTAACATCTAGGATTATTAATTGTGCAAAAAGAAAGCTATGAAAACATCAAATTAAAACTTCAAACGCGATCAAATAGCACATTTTAAAAATACTTTACTAGTTTTGTTACGCCATTAAACGTTTATACTTAAGAATAAAATTAGAAAACAAAAATTTTAAAAAAATTAGCGAAAAAGTGTAGGACGACTCTTTTATCTTTAGCTACCCATTTTTACTAAAAGGTGTCATTTCTCCGCCCCCTTCCCTAGCACCTTTAACATGGGCCAAATTTTTTCGAATTTTTGAAATTTTTCTTTTTTCAGAATATTCTTCGCAGTATTTTACATACCTCAGCGTTTATAGTTAGTCAAAATAATTTTTTTTTAATTCAATTAAAAACAAAATAAAATTTGGTACATACAATGCCCTAAAGCAAAACTAGATAACGCATATTGCTACAGCTTTTATTTCACTTTCTCATATGTTTTTCTATTTTGAAACCCCGCAAAAGCAAAACTTGAACTGTTTTTGCAAAATACAGACTGTGTCTCAACAAAATAACAACTGTGTTTGTGTAGAACTGTGATGTCATTGTAAAGTGACGGTTTTGTCGGTTTTACATTATAATAAACTTACAAGGGAATAAAGCGAAATGCAATGCCAAGATTTCACAAAGATCTATTTTAAACAATCAGGCTTGTTTACAATAGCACGAGTAGAAGCGTACAGTAACAGTTAACAGATTTCAAATAGCCTTATATAATTAGTTATTTCCCTTTTTTTAAAGTTTTAATCGTTAGAAATTAGTTTTTTCTAGAAAGCTAAAAATTTTTTGTGAACATGTTTGTTTATGTTTGTTAACATTTACAGCAAATTATTCTAATCTTAATAAAATGTGTACACATTCAAGAATATTCTTTGCGTTCTAAGAATTCACATAATTTCAGAACTGAGCTTTTGTTTAAATGGCATTGTAATTCTGATATGCTTATCATGAAGGCAAGTACTAGTTTTTGTTAACACTGCTAAAATATAATATATGATTTTGAGTCTTTATCTATAACATAATGCGTGTGACGCAGCACATATTGAGTCGTAGCTCCTGAACCACTGGTCGCACAAAGATGCAAGTAGTACCAATAGATGCAGAATGACCTGGGAAATACAAAATCAGGGGGCTATTTAGAAAAATGGGCAACCCCAGCTCAGAAACTGAGATTCTCAAAATCCAAAAACACAAAATCTGGGAAAAAAGGGGGCCGTGCGAAGCGCTAATCCTTTTAAACAGCAAAACGCAAGAAAGATTAACAGGTATCAAAAGATGCATTTTGAACTAGGGAATTCATATAAGGTAAGAAACTTGAAGAAATGTTGCGTACAAACTGCCCAGCTCCAAGCGCTTTATAGGGAAACTGTGATAAAAGGAGAGGGAGTGGCGGGGGCAAAAACATAGACTGGCAGTTTGGAAACAGAATAAAACCAGGCACTCAAAGAAATATAAAAAAATGCGCACATTTTGATACCTTACACAATAATGTACGACGTATATGACAGATTTAAGAGGAGGTCAAATGTTAAAACCAAGTGAAAAACCGCAAAAACACGAAAAGACTGGGCTAATCTCGACCATAAAATTTTTGTACAGCTCAACGCACGAGATGCCGACGTACCGTATTTCCTATATTAGACCACGGGCTTGTAATAGTACACGGGCTTGTAGTAGTAAACGGGTCTGCGAGGTCAAAATGTGAAACGTACACAGGTCTGAAATTGTCCAGGGATTTATACAAATGCCATCGCCGTTACAACCGCTAAGGTTATTTGCATTTCCTGTTTTATACTACTGTAAATAATTGCTCATTTTTATTTGAATAAGTACGTCCTGGGTAAAATATAAAACTTAATTTTGACTTAAGTACGGGTCCGATTCAAATAAGTAGTTCTTGTACCAATTATTTTAAAAAAATAATTTTACTTAAAAACTAAATTATTGAAATAAAGTTTTAATTACAAAAAATTACATTTCGTAACCGGGCATGTATTAATACACGGGTCTGGAAGGTCGGAATTTGGTTCATTAGACTTCTCTTGATACCTTGTACAGTGAAATTCACTTAAAAGGGACTCCGCGGGACCCACCACCGACCAAATCAGTCCCTTATAACCGAATTCTCTTTTAACCGCATAAGGGATTTCCCCTTTAACAGGACTTAAGTTATCATTCAAAAATTGAAGATTTTATTCTTAAAGTGAGTAGAAGGTGCAAGGTATTTATAATGTTGTCCGTGGGCAGTTAATTAGATTGATCAAAAAAGTCAGGTAGTTTGTTCAGATTTGTTTTGATTTTGATCTTGGAGAACACGTAGACCAAAACTATAAAGATTCTAGAACACGGTTTACTCAGTACCTCGTTGTGCTAAAAAATAATTATTGAGTTTCTGGATCATATCTGATGCTCTAATTGTTCGGCTAGGTTTTATTTTTATCATTTTTTCCAAAATCCCTTACCAGTGATCTAAACTACAAAAAATGACGGAAAATCTGCCACTTTAAACCAAATAATCGCTTTCAGCGGCTTCCTTATAACCAAATAATTTTAACTTTAAAACGTAGACTGGCCAACCAAATATTGAAAATTTGACCCGGATAGCAGTTTCCCCCTTACCAGAATCACGTTAAAACGAATTTAACTGTTGTACCATATTATAGAAAATGCGGCACTTCAAGGTATAAATACAAGCAGGATGAACAAACCAACAGTTATAAGAATAATAATCTACAGAATTACCAGACCGGTAGTTTCCAACTGCATATTAAACTTCTGCCTGGCGGCCACTGCCTCACCGCAACTTCCTGATAGCTACTGTTTGATGTTAATTGCCTGATGACAACTGCATGATGACAGTGGCTGAGCTAATCAGCAAAGCTGCATTTTTCAACATGCAGCTGTCATCTGGCAAGAGTTATATTTCCAGGCCCATGGAAAAACTTTCTGGAGGTATGTAACTGCTCAGCAGCAACTACCCCATGGCTACTGTGTGACAGAAACGACCTAATTGTTATTATCCATGGAAACTCCGTGGTGGCAATTGCTTAAGGCCTAAGCTTTATTGTAACTGCTTGAAGGTAACTGTTGTGAGGCATTTGCCGTCCAGTAGTTGCCTAGCTGCAGCTGCATGGTGAGCTTTTGCCTTATGGCAACTGCTTGACGGCCACAACCTGATATATACTGCTATGCGCCGAATTCCGAATTGTAATTGTAATTGCATGGTAGCAATGAATTGCTTAAAAAATTCTGCGTGCTCACATTCGCCAAATAGTAGCCACCACGTGGCAATTACCTATTATGGCACGTGCCTGAAGCTAAATTTATAATAGACTGCCTGGGTGCAATTACCTGATGGTAGCTCTCCTGTCGTAACTGCTTCATGGCAACTGTCGTGTCGCTACTAAGTGATTACTATTGCTACATGAAAGTTGCCAAATGGCAACTGCCTGATGGAACTTTCTGATGAACTGCCTCATACAAAAGACTTAAACACGAGAAGCCAAAGGCAAAAAAGATATTTTTGAGGCAGAAGAATCAATTCTATTATGCCAAAAAGCTGTTAATGGACTCATCCCGTTTTGCGCCCAAAAACGTAATTTGAGCTATTGTAAAATATGCTTGGTTAACCCCAGGCCTTTACTATTATGGACATTGGCGCCTTTTTATAATAGTCAAATATCTACAATTACGAGAAACTAAAACTCAGCTCATATTACCTGCCTTTGGACTGCCCCGGAAGGACCAGTTTGCCGGCGGTCGCATCGCGCGGCAAAGGTCTGGAGTAAGTGGGTCGTCTATTGTCTATGTGATCCTACTTAATGGAGTAAAAACGAAGGTGAAACGGACTGAAACTTTTTACGTTAGGCAAAGTTAAAGATAAGTGCACAACGTAAGAACAGCTGGATTTTAACAAAGAAAATGCGGCGTCGGAAAAGAAGTAACGTAGTTGGCGATCAGTGCTTAAGAAAAAATCGCAAGGACAGCAATAAAATGGAACGGACAGACAAAAAGATACACCAGCAACAATACATGAATAATACAGAATCGAAAGAAAGCAGCCATGAAAGAAAAGTTTCTATGTTTGACGACAAAGAGGACATTTGAATACTGAAACATAATTTTGCTGCCGTAGTGGAAAAAGACGACGATGAAGCTGGTTAAAATGCAGCAGAAGGTGTGGACGGCAATGGTGGCAAGGACACTGATAGAGAAGAAATCATGACACACCAATACAAAAAGAAGATAGCCACGCCTAAAACGACTGCGGAAAAAAAAATACTCAGAGATCGTTAATTTACAACACTCCGTCAAGAGGGCACAGTAAAACTGGACTCCCTTGACGATTACCCATGTGAGCATAAACAGTAAACAGACTGCAAAAAATGCAATGCAGCGGAACTTTTAAAAGTTTTTACGGCAATATAACAGTGTCGTATCATTTAGTATCAACTGCTTTGGGGAGTCGTTTGTCCGCCTGCAAGGTCAATTTTACCATTCAGTGACCGCAAATCTGCATTCCCGGGAAAGGATGAAGTTTATTCCGAACAGTACTAGCAGCGGCACAGCGCATAGGTATCGTTGAAATTGAAGGATACTGGCCCCACATCATAGCAAAAATAGACGCAGCAATAAGTTTTGTCAATGAAGATACTACAGCAATAAAAACGATAAAGATGCAAATACGAAGTAACAGGCAATCCAACAGGGCGCACCCCAAAAACCATTTGCCAAATTACTCGGGAAGAACCATCAAAGGTATAATATCAGCACCGCAGCTGATATAGCAGCAGTGTTTGCAAGCGGCGACGGGGCCCCACGGGGCAAAAAAGAATTGCGCATTTACAAAAGAGCAGTTAATAGAACGCATGCGTAAGTCGATACTGGATGCACATATTGATTCGCTTGTGTATCCATTAATTCTTTTCACAGGTAATCTAACTCACGCAGCTTAGATTTACAGCATCCAGGATACTGAGACCCACCGCCCCCAGAAGTACAGCGCCCACGGCCTGCAGAAGCAGCATGTCGTGCCCCTTCATTCCCCATCCTTTATCGGAGTTCCCCAGTCTAGCCAAAGAAGCTGAACTGATGGGTGGGATGGAGGACGGGATGGACAAATTATTGTGCGCAGCAGCGGCAACCGAGGACCATTGGCCTCTGGCCCCCTAACCGTCTCCATCAGTACCCACGCAATCGAGTCTCAAGAAGTCCACTAAACGGCCCCACAATCCATTCCCAGCCGGCGAATCACCACCGCCTTCTACTGATCACGCCTTCGCAGCAGTGAAACCCCCAGTCTTTAAGAAAAAACCACAACCAAGCCTCTGCCACAACCCAAGGGCCCCAGGACCCCAGCTGCCACAAGCTTCACCTACACGATCTGCCAGAACTTTGCCACCACGCATTTTTGTACTCCCTCATCATTTGTGTCACGCAACTTCGAACTTTAATTTTTTGTGTCATATTGCCGTCTATGTGTATTCAAGGTCTCTCATGCGTACTTTCTAAACTGTAAATAAAGCAAAAACACTTTCCATGCGCTTCACTTCTTTTTTCCTTCTGGCTGCTCCCACCCCCGGGGTGGCCCTGCCGTAGGCAGGTGGGCCTTGCTTCTAGTATACTATAATAGTTATGTTATATAGGGTATTCAATTATTATTCTCTGTTACAGTGCTGAGAGTGCTGACACAGCTCTAAATCAATTCTATGCCTTCCAAATGTACAATCATATTTTTCCATATATATTTCATATTGTGACTAAAAGCGATAGTGCACGTAGCACCTGAAACACATTTCTGAATTTATATATCTAATTTGTTATATGTGTCACCTTGTTTCTTATTTACGCACAGGTTAATGCAGTGTAATTACCTCAAAGTCAATGAGTTATAAGTGTGATTATTTGTCATTCTGCAGAGGCATGTAAGCAAAGCTAACTTGTTGATTCAAAATTTATTTAGAAATATTATGTGTATCCTGCTGAATACAGAAATTTGGTAGTAGAGTTTGGTAGGTAATCACGTTTCAGAAAGTTTATGATGCAATTTTAAAATGTTTTGCTAAAGTCAAAACAGCATTTGATTCACGAAAAAGTTGTTTGCGTCATCTTACGCTGAATCTGTGACTAACTCTACTGATTTGTTACTAATGTATTTGTGTAAACTGTAATGATAGCTTGATCTAGTGCTACATCACTAGACTTCGGATGGAGATCCTTGAACTGCTGCTTGTAGTGATCGAAATGGTCTGGTCTGGTCCGACCTCATCAGACCAGATCATATGGTCTGGTCCGACCTTCAGACCAGACCAGACCTGACCAGACCATTTCGGACCAGGAAATTTTCAAAAAAAATTTACGTGAGAAATTCAACCTAAAATATTTTGCCACATTTCTTGAAACATAAATAACACTTGATCTAAAAACGTCATTTTAAAGGAAATATTAAAACAAATAGATTTATGAAGTATTTAACAAAATAAGGCATAAAACAACATTATTTTGCTGGATTTCCTTACAAATTCTGCATATAGTCGGACCATGGAAATCCGGTCTGGTCTGGTCCAAAAATATCTGGTCTGGTCTGAAATCCTCGGACCAGACCGGACCAGATAAGACCAGACTAGACCAGATTTTCATGGTCCGGACTAGACCGTTTCGATCACTAGCTGCTTGTAAACAAATTTTCAAATATCTTAAGCATTAGATCCTAATGGTATGCAGTTTGCTATCTCAGATATTTAAACATATCATTCATTGACATGTGAATTGAGTTAAGCCACAAAACAATTGTCAGTGAAAACTTTGACACGCTTCCGCCGTATTACTTTTAATAACATTATAATGTATAATAAAATACACAGCATTGGATAAACCAAAAATTGTGGGAAAAATCTAAAGACATTGCATTGGGTGTATAGTATGCTGTAGTATTAGCAAAGAAACACACACTAAGTTAAAAACATTTTTGACCATAATAAACTTATTTTTCATATTATTAGCACCATCAATATTGCGTAAGTGATTACCTTTACCACGTCACAAAATTTTAAAAAGATACGACAGACTCTAAGACCTTGATTTCACTAGAAAAGTTAACCATTGTTAGCCTTAAGAAACTCGCTTTCAGATTTAAAAATGGTTAACTCTGAAAGCGTGTTTCTCAAGGCTAACAATTGTTAACTTTTCTAGTGAAATCAAGGTCTAATACTTGATGTAATATGAGTATCAACTCTAATTAGTCAAAAGTTTTCTGCAACTGTGCATAATATTGTCAATAATTACATTACGTATCTATCTATACGAGAAACGTAGTAATATTCATATTAGAATAAATTAGGTATGCATACACATGTGTATTATAAAAACGAAGTTTAAACCATTAAACTTCAGTACAAAACTGGATCGGCAGCTTTCATCTCAGTACTCGCTCCTGTTATAAAATATCTGAAAAAAAGAATTTAATTTCAATGCTTAAATCATTTTTTCAGGCGAATTGTATCTATTACTTTTGTAAATATAGCTAAATATTTTTTGCTCCTAATTAATAAGCACGTAGCTAAAAGCCAAATACGTACAGATGATATACAATGGCTCTATTTAATTCATATTCGTAAAACAACTCACTGAATACATAATATAACATCAACGTATAAACTAGCTAGGATCAACAAACGGATCTCTAGCATTTTATTTTATTTAACGTTGCATTGACAACGATTAGACTATACAAACTATTTGTGTTTCAAAAATAAATTCATATTTTTGTTTATTAAATGACAGGATGGAGTACTTAGCAGAAAGCTGCCATGCCTGTCAAGCCCATCAATGAGATAAATTAGATTATGCCTATAATAACAAGGAATGTAAATATCGAAATATTGCATAACTACATAACTTAATAACGTCAAAACAATATTCCCAGTTTTAATAATAAACGGAACTCACCTCCTATTAAATAAAATATTCATTGCATAAATTGCAGTATTTACCATAGGTTGTCATTAATATTATAACACCCTAATTGACTAAACACATAGCGTCATGTATGGGCGCTCCCTATAAAGTATGTTTTCGTTTTTTTACACTCCCAATAATGTATTTCACATATTAAATGATAGATACACTTAAAATTGCCCAATTTTTAGATAGTTTATTTGTTAGATAGACAGGTTGGGAAAACAAACAACACTAGCGCTTGTCAGGTATTGTGTTTAGAATTCCTGCTGCAGGAACATTTAGGTTAAAATTCTAGTTTAATAATATTACACAGTTATAAAACGCTCTTAAAGCAGACCCATTGAACACAAAAGCCGTGGCCATAGTCAGGGGCAGAGTTACAGTGGATGTCTTGCCCAAGCACGGTTTTGTCGCATGGGGATGCAAGGGCCCAAGCTAGGTTTGTGAACCTCAGCATAACCTGGTCGCAGCCCATGCCCGGACACTGTACTTGAGCTAGGCCCTAACAAGGGCCAGACTTGGATTAAGGGAGGCTTTAACAGTTCTGCCGTGATTTATCCGCCGCTAGTTCCGACTTCAATTACTACTTTAATACATACCTATACTATAAATACATACATAATTATACATAATAATTTAGGATTCATTAAGTTATCAATTCAGTCATAGCATCCATAAACATCACATTTCGAGAGCCTCACGGCGAAACTTGAACTCAACAGGCGCTTTTAAACTGTTTGATACAGTTTTTTTATACACTGTACACTAAGTTAAAATACTTTAATATTACAGTGACGATGTTTGCACTAATTTCTGGTAAGCACTCTCACTTAAGAACTGCGCTTTTAAAAATGATCTAAACTAAAGCAACTAAGATATAATCCTAAGATGCAACAAGTTTTGCAAAATAATTTTGGGCGTTGGTTAGATATAAAGCAGTCGTAAATTATCTATTCTAGGCCTGTTTTTGTCTTTGCAATTCCAGGCAGTCAGATTTAATACTAGTATTAATGAAATATGATGTTCTGCATCCTAATTTTTACCATGCGCTAAATAGGACGTGATAAAAATTTCCTTTATTCG
This sequence comes from Dicyrtomina minuta, assembly GCA_949802685.1. Taxonomy (NCBI): domain Eukaryota; kingdom Metazoa; phylum Arthropoda; class Collembola; order Symphypleona; family Dicyrtomidae; genus Dicyrtomina; species Dicyrtomina minuta. The sequence goes on from CATKUY010000036.1 coordinate 65,547, forward strand.
TATTAAGAAAACAAAAAACTCGGAATACCGTGTTATAACGTTAAATGTAGCTATCGGAAGCTTATTGAATTTAGTTGTTAAAACCTTGTGTGATGGCAATCAATAATCGTCAACAGCGAAATTAAAACAAACCTAGTACTGTAAAATATTCTCACCCTAGCCCTAGTCTGAATTATTTTCATACAAACACCACATCAAAGCTCAAAATGAAACTTGCAAAATACGTAGGTACTTAGGAAATATCGAGGAACACAAGAACTAATAAGTAATTGTAACTTTATTACACTTCTAATCCCCAACTAGAAAAGAACTGCGACACTTCACCACACTACAACTCACTCCTTCTGTCTTTGCAGTTGCACTGAGGTAGTTAAAAACCGTAAAATGCAATGAGTTGACTAAATAGTGTCGTGCCCTAACTAAGGCCCTGGAATGGCCCAGGATATTCATATCTAACTCAAATCCGCCTAAACTCCAGCTGTCCGGAGCTCAGCCTGACTCAGCATTGAAACCGAGGCCCATGTCAGGCCATACGTTCACTGTGTGACGTACAAATTCCCATGCAATGGGAAAACCTCGGAGTGGCAGTGTTTTACCAAACCACCTGACTTCCAGACTGCTCTATGCTTAACACTGTCTAGGCCAAACTATAAAAGCTAGAAACTCCCCGAGTTCATCTTCACCAGACTTTTCTAGGTTAACCCCGCTCTAGGATAAATTCGAATGTTTGACTTTTGCCAGAGTTTGAGCATTGCCCGACCACCCTATGTTAAACATGACCAGGGCTAAACATGTGTGTTTAATGGGGAAGTCCATTAGCTAACTTTTATGTACTGAGTTATATGTATAAACTAGAAAATTAGCAAAATTAAAGTGTTAAAATTTAAAAAATGTGAGTTAATTTAACCCACAATACAATACTCTTAAATAAAACTTCGGATCGTTTGTCTGTAACTTCTTAAAATAATTTAGAAAAATGAAATTTATGTTACAGATATGCATAATCCCAATGCTTTCGAATGAATAATTAGTGGGCTTTAGTATTGAAAAAAAGACAAATTACGTTAAAAATGTGTTTTACATAAAAAGGCCTATTTTCAATACTATCAGCATCTTTAGCCATTGGATAAGTGCGAACCTTTTCAAAACGTCACATCATAATTTTTAAAAGTCACTACCATGTCTAATACTTTATGTAATATGTATCTTCCCTCTTGTCAGTCAAAAGTGTTTTGCAACCGAGCCAGATAATGTAAATTTTTACACGATGTATCTACCTATACGAGCAACAACAACGTATTATATTTAAATAATTTAAATATGCACCTATCTGCAAGTGATAAAAATTAGGTATAAACAATATAACTGAAGTACTGCATCGACACAACAGCTTTCAGCTTAGTACTTGCTCTTGTCATTTAGTGAAACGAAAAAATTGAATTAAATTCTAATGTGCAAACTGTTTGTCTAGTCAAATTATAATCACCTTATACCGATGAACATAGATTTAATTTATTATCTTATGCTACAAACTCTATATATTGCTCCTTTATATCTTTCATTATTCCTAAACTTAATTTTTTACACAATTTCAACTCACAATTAGATTAAAATGTAAACCAAGCAAGTCAGTAATACCTATTAAATCCCAACAAGTTTAAGTGACCCGTATTATAGGTCAAGACTAAATCAAGAAACAAAATTAGTTTCGTCAAGCAATAAATAAATTTGTTTGATTCATAATAAATATTAAAAATCAATTTTACCTAGCTTAACAACCCAGTTACTTTTATAATTTTTGTTCGATTTTCGAAAAAAATGTTTTGTGATCCTTGAAACTTTATCTAAAAAGATGTTTAAAATTTCAACATTGTGCATTTTTCAAAATTATTTGGAGCTTGAGCAAATTCAAAAAAATTGGCTTTCAAAAAGATGTAGAAAAAATTTAAACATTTTAAAATTTATTTAAAATTTAGTATTATATTTAAACAGTGTCATAGAAATCACACAACTTTAAATTTTTTGAAAATTGACAATACATTGTAGAAGTTGCAAAGCAAAAAATCTACTTTTTGATAGTTATGGCGTGATTATGAGCAAACAGCGCAGTATGCTGTCGAATTACCTTGGATTTGTAGTACGCAAGTGCAGACAAATCCATTGTAGGCATTGTTTTTAAAATCAAGAAAGTCCATGCGGCGCTATTTCGGTGTCAGTTTTATGCCGCAATTCAAGTGTATGATTATTCTTTCACTACGTGTAATTACTATATCACCGGCAAAGTCAAAGTTCACTTTTTGAATTCTGAATCATGTTGTTGTTGCTAACAAGCAAACCACTTACTATGATTCCTCAGGATCTGGAAAAGCATAGCCCAAAACGTTTTTTGGACCTCAGAATGAACGAATAGTGTGATAACTCGAGTGCATTTTGCGCGGTGCTTTAGCAGCAGCCCGCTAAAGTTTAAAAAAACCAAATTTTCAAAAATTGCCACGCTGTAGCTTCTACAGTTTTCGCCTGATTTCAATAAAACTTGCAGTTTTGTGATGTTTAGACTTATATCTAAAAAGTATTTTTGGAAATTTTGAAATTCGATTTTTTTTAATTTTTTCAAAAAATTATTAAAATGTCATACTTTTGAGACCCATTTTTTTAATAAGTTTTTTCGATAAAAAATTAAAAATTCAAATTTAATAATTTCCAGAAATTACTGTTCAGATAAGAGTCTGAACATCACAAAACTGCAAGTTTTATTGAAATTAGACAAGAACTGTAGAATCTACATCGTGACAAACTTTAAAAAATTCGGTTTTTTTGAACGTTGGTGGGTTGCTGCTCAAGCACCGCGCAAAATGCACTCAAGTTTTCACACTATTCGTTCATTCTGAGGTCCATGGAAACGTTTTTGGCTATGATTTTCCAGATCCCAAGGAATCATAGTAAGTGGTTTGCTTGTAAGCTCCAAGGCTCAATGTAATTTGTTACATTCCAATAATGCGCCACACTATTAACGTAATTATATAATTATGTCATGTCAGTACTTGACTGCAAGTTATTTACTCAATCTAGCAAAACCTCAAAATTGTATCATTGTTCTTTACTAAAGGCAAAAAATAATTGTATTTTTAATTTATTAAATTTCTTGGAGGTGGAGATCGCAGGAGTGGGTACCTACGTTAGCAATAATTAGGCTTATGAAAAAACCTAAATGGTCATGTTATTGTGTTCATGCAAAGTAATAAATTATGATTACTAACAATAATTACTACGCTTATGCTAAAAGAAATGCTTTTTGATTTTACTATTAGTTGTGCAGACGAGTACTGGATATGCAATAATTTCTGTGACAGTGCAGTGGCTGACAGGCGACAGGACTCAGCAGGGGCCGGTTGGCTGATTATTCGGAGCTTCCCGGCAAATGATTGTAATTTTAATACATTTTAATTGTTTTATTGTCAATCCATAAATAGTAAAAACACTTATTTCCAAGAATGGACAGTTGTAAACATTACAATTTTATACTACAAATATAGAATTTACAAAGTATATAAACATCATGTAAATTTAATTAGTGTAATCATAAAAAAAGTTACACAAAAATGTAAATATTCAACAAGGCAAGGTTATTTAAATAATTTCGCATCCGTTGTTGCTTATAATCCACAATTACAACTAATCTACTGTCTACTTTTAATAGCATATCTTCGTAATTACTGTACGACTGTAGCGTAGCTAATGCATCCCTATTCCACTTAAATCCTTTAATTAAAACACTTAAAATTCGATTAAAAGTAATAAAATAAATGTTTTACATACAAAACAATACATGATATTTTTCAGTAGGAGCCCACACTCTGTCTTGTCCCTTTGTTGACTAAAGAAAAGATTAAAAATATTATGTCAGAAAAAGTTTGTTAAAGAAAATCTATAATTACCTCTTACACCTTACACTTAAACTAATTGTGGAACCCTACTTTTTATTTTGTCATACAAATTATGAAGTGGTTTATACACAACTTCAAGTTCAACAGTATCTTCGTCGAGTGAGCCTAAGATGTCTAAATGTCCGCCAACTTTAAGCAGAGCATCTGATACGTGGGGAGATATGTCAAATTCTGGTATTGAAAAGTAAATAGCTGTGGTTGCAGCCACGATATCCCTAATAGAGCTAAAATACCAAGAACCTTAATCATCGTATTTGTTAGCAAAATATCGATCATTATTTATCTTTTCTATTGCTTGGAGAATTTCTTCACAAAATGTAGCTTTATAGCAATCTCCAAAAAAAAACTACTGACAGATTCTGCAATTAATGCTAGGGATTCTGTAACAGCGTCAGAAAGAGCTTTGCGTATTGCTTTTATTTCAAGTAATGCCACAGGACTAAGGCTTACACCAAAGTCAGAGGCTTAGACCTTTATAAAGTTGACAGTTTCTAGCATTACTTTCTTCAATGAAATTAAATTATTCACCATTAAAGGAATTGTAATGAGGGGTCCGCATTCATCAGGTGCTCAAAAAATGCCAACTATACCTACATAAAGTAATTCTTTAGTTATAAAAACTGCTTTTTTGTACTTTTGTTCGTCTTTGAATGTAGTAGCAAACTCTGTGTCGTTCAAGGCATCGTTAAAAAACGTAATAATAGAAGAAACTACTTGTGCGTCACTAGATTTTGACTTTTCAACTTTGGTGGCTACCATTCCTATTCCTGAGCCAAGCTCAACAATATTAGGAATACAATCAATTACGCTTTTTAGCAGTTTTGCAAACACGCCTCTTGTACCTAAGATTGTGGAGTATTCAATAACTATAATAATTTAAGCTCTTTGAAGCCTTTGTGCAACGCTAAGCATGGAATAGGCATTTGCAATTTCCACACAGAAAGGTCGGTTATTTATAAAGCCCAGGTAGTCAAAAAACGCTGTGTTAGTTTCGCTTTCAACGACAGCCTCAGGGAAAGAAGTTTGTGATACTAGTTGGGACCCCCCAATTTTTCCGTTGCAGTCGTTGATTCAATATTCAACACCTTTTTGGTATGCAATTACGGCACTGTCATTCCCGGCTATGAAATATGTCAGAGTAGATTTTCCAGTTCCTGTGTTCTCAACCATGAGAATTGCTTCATTCTTTCCTTCCAACTTTTTATATTTATAATATATAACAAATTACACTCATGGATTCCCTGATTTGTAATTATCTGGCACATGTAAAGTATTATTCGAGATGCTCTTTTTTTTACCATTTTGAATGATTGTTTTTTAGTTCTATAGATATAGATTTATAGAATTTAATTAAATCTACGAGATACAGCACTTCGCTCTTTGGGTTTTAGTTTTTTGAAGTAAGTAATTATATTTGCACGTTAATGGTTTTACAGCAAAACAATTAATAAATACCAAATAGTTACATAGTAAGTGTGGGCTATGTCCTGTTATAGAATTGTTAGGGATGTTTCATAGACGATGTTACGAGTACGATGAATGATGCATCTGTTATAATTATTGATAACACTCCGTGTAAAAAATTACAATTTACATAATTGTTACGCTAATAATTACTGCCTAAAATAACTTCTTTATTGTGACGCAAGTTTAAAAACTTTAATAAAAGTTTAATTATTACATTATATTATTTAATTATACAATTTTAAACACTTACGTCTTAAGAGCCCACCAGTGATATAAGGATGCTTATGCTAAACACTGCTACAACCTTTATCGGTGGTCCCAAGCAGGACACTGTTCGACTAGCGTTATTAAAATTTTATTTTTTAAATATGTTTATTCTTATAGTGCAGCTTCTAATTCATTTTATTGCCTCGACTTGAGCAGACTAATTTGTAATCGCAAATGCATGCTGCTTTGTCACAATTTTTTGCTATCATATAGTCTATTATATATAATAACAGGGCTCCCATCAGTTTGAAAATGAGTGGCCAAATTAGTTAAATTGAGTTCTTTCGATTTAACAATATTGAAATACGTGGGCTTTATTTGATGAGAAAGATTCAGAATATCGAACAATTTAAATTGGAATTTATTTGTTTTGCTTCAAAAGGCAACTACCTACTTTTTACTTTTAATCTCCTACTTATCGTCGTTGTGTTAAGTGTAATGCTAGGGTCAAATTTATTAAATGGAGTGAACAAGAAGCATTAGCATACAAACTTGATATTTTACCAAGTAATTTTTTCTTGACATTGTTAATTTCATATTTCTGACATTCTGTCTTCAATATGTTCAACTATATTAGGTGAATTGTAATGCACTAGAGAAAACAATGGTCAGCATTTAAACTTTAACATTCTTTTCTATATTGTGCCTTGTTTTAACTGTGTGGATTATTCTATAAAAATGTTGTCAACTGTTTCAGTGTACTTTCACTTTCATTTAATTTTTTGCACTTAACTTAAAAAAACCTTCTATTTTTGTTTTTTAATAGTATAAGTATTTCAGCCTGAGTTTTACTTTTGTTAATTCAGTGTTTTATAATTATTTCACTACTAGACTAAATCAAACGAAGCGTTAGTTGTATATACACGTAGGGAAGTTTTAGTTTAGTATCATGGCAATGTCCATATATATTATCAAGTGTCAGGGACACGGGTAATATTTGATAAGGTAACTACCTACATACATAATTACAACTAATCATGTGCGATACCAATAAAAACCCAATTTGCCCCTGTGTGCCTATTTAAGTAATATTGTGGACATTTCTAATTTAAAGGCAATTAACTGAATAAGCCATGTTGCTTGCTAAAACCTACATAGGTACCTACATTCCAAAAACGCATTCTCGTTACCTCATTATATAATATTAGTGTGTTTGTGTAAATTATTAGTATTTCAAAACTTTAATTATTTACATACTAGAGGGAAACCTGATGAAATGTAATTGCCGCTGTAAAGTCTTAAAAACCCAAAATTGTCACGGTTACCATGGAAATATTTACATTTCAAAAGTACAACCTTTTTATTTTGAGTACACCCGATGCTGCAGTAATACTTATGAGATAATATTACTTGTAATGGTATTTTATAACTTTTCTGTCACAGTTAGAGTTTTCTGCATATTGAAATTGTCCTCAAGTATTTACCTAACCATAAACTAATAATACAACTAGTCGAAGTGGACAACGAAACGCAAAGTAATAATAACCTAGAACAACAAACTTGCAAAGATTGTAATTCGCCGCAGCCAAATACAGAATGTAAATATTTCCATGGTAACCGTAACAATTTTGTTGTTTTACAACTTTACAACGGCAATTACATTCCATCGGGTTTCCCCCTACTATTTACTTTAAAAATTATTAACTGTGGTGTTGACAATTGCAACAACTAAAACAGTCTAGAAATGTTCCCATGCACTTTTGTATCTAATAATAATATAATGTATTTAGGTCACTACCAACGATGCATTTGCTGTGAATCTTCTCATGAACCATTTACTTGATATTATATGTGTCTCGTCACCTATACGTCAAGAGTGTTTTGCAACTGACCTTCATAGTGTAAATAATTACAAAATGTATCTGTCCAGTGGAGCAACAACATATTATCAATAAATAGAATAATTTAAATATTCAACTACATGTACATGATTAGCATAACATATAAACTATAAAACTGAAGTACTAAACTAATACGGCAGCTCTCAGCTGAGTACCCGCTCCTGTCATATAATACACGAAAAAAAAATAAATTAAGTTTAATATTCAAATCGTTTGTACGGTTAAATGGTACCTATCACCGTTGTAAATACAGTACAGCAAGTTATTTTTTTGCTACTAATTTATCAGCACGATGCGAAATCATACGATTGCGGACGTCACGAATATAATACAAGCATGTCATAACATTATGTTGAAGTATATTTGTGGTTAAATAGTCATATACATAAGAAAAAAATCCGGCGCTTCGCGCCGGATTTGTCGACTGGGAGCGGGCCCGAAGTAGATGCTGAGCTCCAACAAAAGCGTAAGATAATATATGTTACGCTAAAAGATGAGATGAGATTTATAGAAGCTCCCCTACTATCAATAAGCCATATACGAATGTGCGTAGCATGTAGTTCAATATAGCTGCCAAACTTATATAAATTGCACGATTCCCAAATGCTGTCATTCATAGAGGCTCCAGTACCATTAATAAGCCATATACGAATGTACGTGGCAATCAGTTGAAAAAAAGGTTGTAAACAATAAAAACAGGGTTCCAAAAAACTATGATATTGAAATGACGTTATAATGGACGATCCCTGTAAACGAGTGATATTTTTTAAGAAGTAATTTACGGACGATCCCAGTAAACTAGTGGTATTTTTTGAGACGTCATTTACGGACGATCACTATAAACGAGTAATATTTTTTGGACGTCATTTACAGACGATCTCAATAAACATATAATATTTTTTGGGACGTCATTTACGGACGATCCGAGTAATCTAGTGACATTTTTTGGGACGTCATTCATGATCGATCCTAATAAACAAGTGATATTTTTTGAGACGTCATTTAAAGACGATCCCAGTAAACTAGTGATTTTTTTTAGAACGTTATTGACGGACGATCCCAATAAAATATTGATATTTTTTAAGACGTCATTTACGGACGATCCCAATAAACATCTGATATTTTTTGGGACGTCATTCATGAACGATCCCTATAAACGAGTGATATTTTTGGGACGTCATTCACGGACGATCCCAATAAACATATGATATTTTTTGGGACGTCATTTACGGACGATCCCAATAGGCATATGATATTTTTTGGGACGTCATTTACGGACGATCCTAATAAACAATTGATATTTTTTAAGACGTCATTTACGTACGATCCCTATAAACGAGTGATATTTTTGGGACGTCATTCACGGACGATCCTAATAAACCTATGATATTTTTTAGACGTCATTTACGGACGATTTCAGTAAACTAGTGATATTTTTTGGGACGTCATTGACAGACGATCCTATTAAACAATTTATATTTTTTAAGACGTCATTTACGGACGATCCCAATTAACGAGTGATATTTTTGAGACGTCATTTACGGACGATCCTAATAAAGTAGTGATATTTTTGTGACGTCATTTGTGGACCATCCCGATAACTTTCCCTCCCCACCCACTCATACTTGTTTGTTAAAGCTGGTAACAATACAGTAAGATCCACTTGTTCTTGTACTTTAGTGGCGGGCTAATTTAAAGAAACGAAGTTTCACCAGCAATTTCTGTAAATACCTATATACCCTAATGCTAAAATTAGCTGATTTTTGTTTGCATCCCACAATGGGCAAAGGGCCCAAAGCTCCCGTATAGGTAATGTATAAGAAACGGAGGGCCCATTCGGAATTTCCGCAAATTTCGTATAGCCAGTCCGCCCCTGGTTGAGGCGCATCGAATGGTACTATGGAAAGTCCATTTAGTTGAAAACTGTAGGAGTAGTATGGTGTACAAACTCCGTAGTGGGATTTGAGTGGAGGGTATTTTGCCCCATTATGCATCCTTTGAATGCGCTTTGACATGGGTCCATTCAACCATTATTTGTGTAAAACTGGTTGGCCCGATCAACCCCAAAAACAATAGGGCACTTTTCCCTCGCTTTTGTGGTTTTTTAAAATTGGTTTCACGAAAATCTATTAGAAACTGTGACCTGTAGCGTATAAAGAACAGACAGACAGACAGACAGACAGACAGACAGACGGACATGACCATTTCTATAGATGCTAATGCTTAGCATCTAAAAACCATGACAGGGATTTTATGCGGCCTTCTAAATCCGAGTCGGAAAGGGCGACGGAGTCAGTGTGAATCGGGGAATCTGCACTACTTCAGGGCCGGCCCTGCGAGATACTATAAAGTATGCACGACTAAATGGAGGGAAAATTATGTAGCAAAGAGTATGAGCTTAACTGCTTATGCAACCGGGGTGGGGAGGGTTTAGATGCGTTTTCCCAATCTATACTATATGCCTTAATATTAGTTTACACACTTATTTATCCTAAATTATGCACGGAAGAATATCACACAAAATAGTATGCAATCATACGCTACACAATTATAAATTATGGTTAGTTTAAGAGGTCTTATTTTGCCTCGTATTTATTTTAAATACTTTACCTTTAAATGGCACAATAGTGCAAAATGAAAATGATATGACTTTACTTTTTTAATGGCTCGTAGCCCAAAAGAAAATATACGTTGAAATCAAAATATGAAACTCAAATCTTTCAATAAACAACTGGGAGTGTTTCCCTTAATTTTCGCCGTGCGAATAATTAATTATAACAATTTATATTTTTACCTTGTAGGTTGGAATCTGAGCCGGACGGATTATATTTTGGACTTCTCGTAGAACGTTTTTCTGGGTCACCGTGTGTTCCCTATTTTATTCGCTCGTAGCGTCAATATTTTATCCCTCGTAGGGTCACGAAAAGGGTCAGCGTTTGATCACCTAAATTCTCGCTCGTAGCAAATAATACACTTTTCCTCGTAGGATTTCCCTGGTCCACGTGGGCCCTATGATTTGCTCGTAGCAACGAATATATTTTCCTCGTAGGATTTCCTGGTCCACGTGGGCACCTATGGTTTGCTCGTAGCAACAATTCTGCCGTAGCACGGTCGAGTGAGGAGTACCTTCTGTCTTCGCCGGAGTCCAAGTAGAAACTGGTTATGGTCATGGTCCGTGAGGATAGAAGATCCTCGCGTACCATGCTATAATCCCTAAACTCATCTCCACACTGTGTGGAATATTATTTTCCCTTTTTGACCATCTACTTACTTTAGTGGGATGACTTTGCCTGAAGGGCTTTTGGGGAATATATCCGTCCGTCTTTGGTTCCAACATACAATTCACATTTTACATCATAAAATATCATATTTTATATTTTATATAATATATATTTTTATGATCATCATTTTTCTTCTCTCAAAACTTCTGGACCAAATGTTTTGATGTCCTCATCAAAACGAAAAACATAATTTCAAATACATAATAATAATTTTCATAATTTTTATATTGTCTTCTTCTGGACCAAGTCTTTTATTGTCTTCAAACGAAATATCCAACATCTCACCAATGGAACGAAACAGCCAATAGTATGAACGTCCAATCATCCACATCTTTTTCTCCATATCCTTAAGTGCGAGCAACGGTGCAAATAATGGACCTGAAAGAAACTATGATGCGAAGGAAAAAGAACACACACTATTGCATTGATTAAAGTTCCTGTATGGTATTTATTATTTCATTTGTACTCTTTTTCTGGACTGAATTTGAACATCATTTTTACTCAGTCTTTTGGGAAGTATCCCAACTTTTACAGGTATTTTATTTGGTAAAATAAAATTAATTTTGTCAAGTAATAAGTAAAAATTTATATATCAAAATTCTACGCTACATTCAAAAATACTAATTTTTGCTTATGTATTATAACGTGTCAAAATGGTAATTATTTCATTAAGTCATTTAAATTGAGATCACGCGAAAGCAAAATATTGTTAACTACTTATATCTATAAAATTGTATCAAAATTTTTGTGGAAGTATCCGAACATATTATCGATTATAATGAGGAATCAGACGTATCTGATGAAAAATAAATTGAAGATGAATTTCGACGTGGGTTTTTCTGGAGAGTCCCTTGAGACGTTCCAGCGATCAAGTTTGGTAAACTTGACCGCGAGTAACTAGAAGCTCGTGAGTTTTGACTTCTATTGGGAATTTTCTCTCGCTGATACTTTTTGATTTGGCGAGAGCCCTTTTCGGTCGCTGGAGAAGTTTCCACGCAATTTCGATTGATTGACAAAGATAAATCAGAAATATCTCTGGCACTTATATTAACAGATATTTTTTGCTCCTGATCTTCCAGAAGAGGTCTTTCTGGCAACAAATTTTCTGTTGGTCTTGAGTTGACTGACGGCGTGAAGTTCGCCGCCTCGAGCATTAGCTTAGGTAATTCATTTTCATAAATGAATGGTTCATCATCTATGATCATTGGAACGGGTTCAGGAAGGGGAGATCGGCGTGCGAATATCCCTGATCGTTCGTTCTCCTTTGGAAACGACATTTTGTAAATCTATAATGTTGAAATGGAAAGGGGAAAAGCAAAAATAAAAAAATAAAAAATTCAAAACCCTCAATTCACTGATATTCAACATTTTTATTTTGAATCTTGTATCTAACCCGTAATGTCATGTGCTCAAAAATTATACTTTTGGAATACCAAAATTCATAGGTCGTAACCTGAGACGTGTCTCGTACTTATATCTATTCTAATTTTACGAAGATCATAATAAATATATTATGCAGTCAATTTTATGGAGATCAACATTTTACAGTCATTTTAACGTAGTCTTTTATCTCACAATAATCACCAGTAGTAAGATCATTTAAGTAACACAAATATACCTTTTGGTCATGACAATTTCATGAAAGTTTCTTTTCTTCCTTACAGTAAAATACAATATTATTCTTTATTAATTTTTAACACATAACAAATAATTTTTAAGAAAGGATTAATAAATATATTTTTCTTATTCATTTCTACGTTCTAATAACCTAAATCTGTAGTAACAGATCTGCGAACAAAGTATTGTATCGCCAGTTGTAAATAAAATTTTGATGTTGGCAGACTAGTTGTCTGTCCATGGCCACATATTATCATCTGTTAATTTCCGGAGTTCCTCACATCTAACTACGAAGTGTCTCTTTTTGCAATATATGCAAACAAAATTAGGGTCATCCCTCATATTTGACCATTGTCTTCTCAATAATATCGGACACGTGTCCATGAAGTGAAATCTTCCTGGGTGGTACATACTACGGCAGAGTCCACATTCAGGGATCGTCTCCTCTTTTGTCGGGACCTTCTTGTCTCCGTTCATCCTATAATATTCATGACGGCACAACTTGTATAATTCTACGTTTATATAGTTATTATTAAATTATGTATATTATATATATATATATGTACTGTAAATCTTTAGCGTAAGCAAAGCAAATAAGCGTTTCTAATCGACGTCATACAAAGGACCGTCGAATACGTGAGTAAGTCGTCGTGGTCTGTTAGCAGGCCTTCCCAGAGTCGGGCCGGCTCCTTGTGGAGGCGTCTCGGCTTTGGAAAACCCTTGCGTCTGTACTCTTTGTACATCGATATCGACTTGTTGTCCAACAGCGGCCTGTAATGGTCGTATTATTCTTAATACGTCTTCCTGCGTGAGGATTTCATGTGCTTTTGGCAATATTAATGTAATAGGGACTTTTTGTCCTGAGTTAATCTTAACTAACTCACCATCCCCTTCTCCTTCTGGAAAAGGTGGACCCGCATCAACAGGCGATTGAGAATCGTCGGATGATGTAAACGGTTCTGGGAATTGAAAAGGTGAAAAATGAATCAAAGGAAAAAGAGGACTATTATTCGGAGCAGGAGTATTGTGTTCCGGCATATTATCAATGTTTGATTGTATGCGGAGTATGGAACCGGGAACTTGGTTCCGACTGCTTTGATAACGTTGGCATTGAGTACAGTCTGCAATAACCCTAGATATGAGCTCACCCATATTCAGGAAGTGATAGTCCTCCCGCATGATCATATGTAATTTTTTATTTCCAAAATGACTTTTCTGATGCATAAATTGAGTAGATTGAACTGCCAATTTATGAGGTATGACTGGAACATAAGGACCACTCATGAATTCAGTAGTAATCCTTTCTAGTAAGTCGTTCTCTCCCAAACGATAAATTTTTCTATACCTACTCGTTCCAACTAATTCGTTGTCTTTATCGAAGCGTAATCGTTGTACAATTTTATCTACATTTTCGTCCTCAGCTTGTAGCTGATGCAAATTATTAATCCTATGTTTGAGTTCCGCGCAACGACGAATAAATTCATATTCTTTTCGGTTACGACATACTATTTTAATAAGTCTACAAGAAAATACGATCTCTCGGTCAAGGTTGTTTCTCGTAGATGTATGCAACAACTCATCTATTTGTGCGGGCAGTCCAGCCAGCAAAAGTATTTTAATGTCGAATTCACGTAGTTTCAAGTTCCATCTTACCAACCGTGGAGGTAAATCTGAGATTTTCAGAATTGTCGGCAATACCGCGTCAGTGGTATACACGTGAATGGTCCGACCTGTAGTGAAGTTACGGAAGTTTCGTAATGCTTGGATAAGCGCAATACCATGCTTATCCAACGTTGAGAAGGTCTCTTTTACCTGTACCAAATAATATTGGAAACGAGACAGTAAGCGTCGTACGCCGTTTTTATTCTGTACCAATATAGCGAGTATATGATTCTCAGATACATGATACCATAATTCCAATTGAATGGAATGATCAGGTAACGTCATGACCGGAGCAACGAGAATTTGATACCGGATGGCATCAAAAGCTTCACGACTCTTTGCCGTGAATATGAATGGTGGTGATTTGCGTAGTAATTCGAAAAGAGGTTGCATCACCTGAGAATAACATTGGACCGTATCACTGAATTTATTTGTTTGCCCAATGAAATCCTTTAATTCACCCATATTTTTAGGATACCGAAAAGTCATAATTGAATTTATCCGCTTTTGCTGTAACATTTGTGCATTTTGTTTACGTGTTTTCTCTACTTCTGTTTCTAGTTGGTCAGTATCAGTTGATACTGGGATAGGTGGTCGTTCACCTAATATAGGACTTGGAACCTGTAACTCAGTTGAATGAAATTTCAACTGTGGGTAATACTCATTGAAATCTAGATTGCATCTTAATTTTGAATCTTCATATTCTGTATATGTCTTCTCTATTTCAGCCTTTAATGCTGCACGATTTAACTGGTTATGAATTATCATTCCCTGAGTTTGTCTACTTCCGAGGCGTATGACTACCTCGTCTGGCAAATAATGATAAGTCGCTATCCGACTCTTAGCTTGTAAGCCCATACCGGTCTTACCCATATTAATTACTGTAATGATTCCCTTGCCTTGAACTAATTTGATATGTTCTGGGATTATCATTAATCGTAAATCAAAAAGTAACTTGTAATTAGTTTCGGTTACTATATGACCGCCAAATGAAAGCTCATCAGTATATATGTTGATGGGCTTTTCTTCCCCTATTTCTAAATAAACGTGATCCTGAACGTAAATATTTTTATCTGTCTTAGTGTCCGATGATTTATCTGCATCATCGCTTTTAACTTTATCTAATGTGTCAGAGCCAGTAGGTCTCTGTTGTCGTTTCTTTATTGGTAATGCTGTCATAATAGTCGAAGGTGACGCGTGCGTTACCTGTGTCTCAGCTCCCTTGGGAATCTGCACTTCATCTGATTCGTCAGACGTATAAACGTAGTCTGGACTGGGTCTGTTCTCCGTAGAAAACGCGATTATTCCGGATTGACAACTTACTGTTATGTCATATTTAGATAATAAGTCCATTCCAAATACTATACTATCCATCATATTCTCTACAATGTAAAATGTCCAATTTACCCAAGTGTGGAGTTCATCCACATAGAATCCCAATGTTACCTGTTGGTTTGATTGTAACGGTTTACCATCGTACACAATCATGTCTGCTTCGATTTTCTGGCACGATGTGATGATATGATCACATCCCAACAGCTTCACTGTCCTGGGATTGACGATACTGAATGTAGATCCCGTGTCTACAATAACATTGAAATCCATTGCCACTCCATAATAGTTACGGAATGGGAACGTTCGTTTTACTTCCTTAAGTGATTGATTTATTTTCCTAACATGTAATGTCTTCGGGCTTGCCGAAGCTTGATTTTGATTGAATGTGTTACTGGATGTCGCTGCTTCTCCCTTATTGTCTAAATTACTTGAAGTTTCTTTTTGAGTCAGCTCGTAAGCTGCCATAATTCTATCTAATTATTTATTTTCATCATTACTCGAGGATACTGATGCAATGGGTGATTCTTCACCCTTTTTACTTGATGTCACTGGTAATGGTATAGTCTCTAGGTCTGGGATACTGGAATCCTCAGCTGATCGTACTCGGAACATTCTAAACCTTGGATTATTTTGAGACATCTGCTGATGTACTTGTTCCAAAGTTTGTGGGTTGGGATTGCTATGACTTCCATAAATTTGGTTATTTTGAGGCTGATGATCATTACTCATTGGTAATGCGGGTACGTTTTGTCTCATACCCATATCTCGTGCTGGATCGTAATTGTAATCACGATCGCTAAGATGCATTGCACGCATCTGATGAACTGTATTTGTATAATTTTGATTGAAGTCCTGATGATTATAATTTTGATTATAAGCAGGGGGTTGGTTATAAAAACCACCTTGATATCCCTGGTTATAATTATTGTTTCTGTTATACCCATTATTATTATTCCTATATCCCCTATTACCGTTTCCATTGTATCTATTGTTTCCTCTTCCTCTATTATTATTGTAGGAATTTCGTTGTATGGGAACATTATTCATTTTAGCCCATCCTGCAGCTTGAGGGGGTAAAGGAATACCCTGTCTCTGCATGGCTTGCCAACAGTCAATCACAAAATGGCCCGTTTTACCGCATTCATAGCATGTGGGCTGACCGTCTGTGGCTACGCTATTCTTTTTAATATTAGAATTATATTTCGCTGGGTCAGCTCCATGACGCACTTGACCTCCGTTGGGTTGATTTCCATTACGGCTATTATTGGGAGGAATACCTCCATTTAATCCTCTAATATAGATTAACTTCTTTTGATGTCCATCAAATACATCTTGGACGTTATTGTTCAAAAGACTTTCTGATTGCTGAAGGATATGGCGATTCAAAACTTTCGTAAAGTTATTTATATCCGTACAATTCATCATTTCTTTTCGCAGTGGTTGGGGAAGTCCTTCTAATAACTTCATCAACTTTCCCTCCTCATCCATATTAGGATCCATTTGAGTTACGCATTGTAACCGTCGGTTAACATATTCATTTCCACTTAACTTGGAATTGAAAATTGTTGAGGCCAGCTTCGAAGCTGCCTTGCTACTGACATACGCACGATCGAATTTCAATTCGAGTGCTTGGTATATCTGGTTAACCGTAGCATCCTTAGCTGTCTCCCGTTCAGTTGCGTTAGTTATTGTAGCATAACTAGCAATGAATCTCGGTTTTTCTCCTAACCACCAATTTCTTGCTGTCCCGACCAAGGCCTTATCTAATGCCTTGTAGATTTTATCCGTAGTCAAAATCTTTCGAGTAGTGAGTTCTTCCTTAAAGATGTCAACCCACCCTCGTGCTTCCTTTTCGCCACTATAAGTTGGTATTCCGTCCATTAATTTGGATTTGGAAATCACCAGCTGTTGATCGGCATCTAATCCCTTATTTTTAGTCAAGAGGGTTTTCAGAATACCCTCCAGCTGTTCGTGAGTGACTGTCATGATCCGGTTACTGATTAAATCTAAATATGGATAATGCAACGTTAAGAAGGCTGTATGTTGGGGCGGTTCCCAAAGCTTAACCTTGTAATGTAGGAGCTTATATTCTAAATCCTCCTTTTCGAATTCTAATGATTCGTCGTGCCAAGATTTCTCACTTTTTGGAGAATCTGAGAATTGTGTTGCTAATCCTATGAAATTAGACGAAGTCGTAGATATATCTAACGTCGGGTCGTCCCCAAAAATAAAAGAATCGGAAAGATCAAAATCCTTTTTCTCTTCTTTTATTACTGTAATAAGTACTGTTTCCTCTTTATTTTTCGGCTGAGAATCGATCTTATCGTCTTTGCCTTTCTTTTCCAGTTTGAAGATGAACTGGAAATTCACGTGGAATTTCCCTTTTGAATACAAAATTTGTCTATAAATTGTAGCGGATCCTTGGATCTAGAATGTCCCTTTTTGTGATTAACTCGGAGTTAATGTACAGGGCTTAGGATTAGTTGTAGTTTTGATACAAGATCGATGCTTGAAAATGAAGTATTTTGGCTTTTCTGACGTATCAGTCTAATTGTAGTATATTGACTTATGGTTTACTAGTAAGTTACAATGTTTGTTCTTTAATTTATTCACGCTGTACTGGTTGATTGTTTCCTCGTGGGAAATTGTAAAATGGAAATAGATGCCTATTTTTAAGTCTCTCCGTAAGAGTGAATAATTTCGATTTTATTCAAATTGTAGGAATACCTATGTGTGTAGTACTTAACTACCAAAGATTTTATTTTAATTCCGTAGATAAAACAATGCCCACGCCGACGTTAGCGCACGTGAACCGAATGCGTTTCCTCTTTAGGGAACCGAATCCGTTTTTGTTTTATTTTGATTTAAGTCTGATCAATACTTTTAAATTGATCAGGCCTTAGATCTTTACCTTCACAAACAGTTTATAAATTCACAATGATTATTTGACTTTGACTTGAATTAATAAATTGACACGATTCTGATTTGTATTTATTTGAGGAATGAATTAATTTATGAATGAATTATGTTTACTATGGTAGTAATGATGAGGATGGGTGGTTATATGCTTTGCAGTGTGATATGAGGACGAGGGTACATATATCTCGCGCAACAGCCACCGAATTTCAATAATACCAAAAGCAAGCTTTTAAGCACAAGCAATAACTTAATTGTAGTGTCGTAACACGTACCTTTTGGTCAAATTGTCAAAATTAAAGTAATAAGTCAGCAGCTAAAATAGTCTTCCCAAGTTTCACAGCGAACTGTGCATCGATACTAAATCTTTCTTGACTAGTAAGCCAGGTTCAGGAGCGTATCCTGGAGAATCTAAAATAAATTGGAATTGTCGGTGAGAATCCAATCGTATCTCCAATGATTATTTCGTCGGTGACGTTCAAGAGAGATCTTTATCTTAACTATTAAGTAAATTACTATAATTGCTATTATGGCTACCCAGTCGTATGGACTCAGGTAGAATACAATAAACATTCAACGTTCCAGTTGAACGCGATAAATCATTAATTTATTCCAAATTTTGTATAAAATCAAAATACTAAATGTAAAGAAGATAAATGCAATGTCTGTCGATGTCAGATTTACTAAAATCAGCATTCAAAATATTTATAAAATTTCTTAATTTTACTTTACTTCTATTTTGAGTTGTAGTAGTAACTATCTACCTCCTTAATTTATTTAATCTTCGCAGGATATTAAATTTTGAAACTTCTGACAATATAAGAATAATATTTTGAAATTGTAAAATGAATTTCAAATAGTAAAAGAAAAATCGAAATTGTAAATTAATTCAATAGATGATTACTTATATAACAGTAGTAACTGTTATTTACCATGAATTTATATGTACTATTATGTAATGATAGTAAATACTCGACGCTAACTTCTCTGCACCCACCGTATGGATGTGTACTTAACTAGTAGTCGCCACGAAAATAGGTATATAACTAATATTACTATGCACTACGTAAGTACCTATGCTCTGTACTAGAATAGTACAGTAAGACACGTCGCCAACTTCTCTGCACCCACCGTATGGATGTGCTTAACTAGTAGTTGCCACGAAAATATGTATTTCTTAATACTACTATGTACTACGTAAGTACCTGTATATATATGACTACGTATATACCTACTCCCTACTTTAACGTTCGTGATAAACACGACGAAGTCTTTTCGTTTATTTTTCTACCCCTTGATTGGCGGTTCGAATTTATTTTAAAATAAATTCGACAATTTATTCTCGTGCACTTCCTAATAACTGTGCGTTACTTACTTCGTAAAGTTAAACGAATGTGAACGACCAGTTTACGTTTTCCAAGAATTCGTTCTTCTTCCCCAGATGGGAGATTTGAAGAATCTTCCTTAAATTCGGATTTATTTGAATCCTAGAGAGCAGAGGGCACGGTCACAGCTAGTGACTTAATCTTCAAATGCCAATCGTAATGCTAGAAAAGTAAGTATATCCACGTAAGTATACTTATAACTTTTAACATTCATTCACAGTTCATTGTACATAAATATACTGATGCCTGTGATGTGTTTCGAAATATTTTTCAAAATTTTGAGAACAAATAATTTTGATTTATAAATAAGTTTCGAATAAATTTCCTACAAAATTATTTTGTTCTACTTACAGAACTTTGGAGCTGTAAAATAGAAGATTTCACGCGATTCCGGATTTTCTCTCACTCGGGATGTCCGATGTGTAGTTCCGAATGTTCTTCCGTTCCGGATCGTATCCGTCTTTTACTCAAAAATTCTCCGGGACGTCCAAAAAGGCCCGTTTCCCGTTCCTCGTAAGGATCTATAAGTTTTAAAATTAAATGAACTATTATTTATTGTTCACTGTGTTATTTTTCATAAAAACCCCCTTTAATGGTGATTGTGCACAAATTACAACAGGCCCCCAGAATTACAACACTATTATATGTTGTACGCGGGGATACATATATATCGATTGTGCACACATTTCAACAATAGGCACGAATTACAACAGTATACAAACTTATACAAATCTGAACTCGTAGTTCATAAATTAAGCTTTGGTTCACTGTATTATTATTTAATTCGTGTTTAACTTATATTTCCTTACTATTTTATATAGGAGTTCCTGCTCAGAGAATCCTCGTAGGACTTCCTGTCGTCATTGACTGTTGAGTCGACGTTAAATTTCGAAGTTGACCTGACTTCTTGGATCGTATCCAGACTTATAATCCGTAGATTCCAATACACATCGTATTTTTGGTTAGTTCCACTAGTAAGTGAACTAAAATAAATAAATATATGTTGTTACTTATATGTTTTGATAAGTCAGCAGTTTGACTTTAAAAGTTTTTGAGTTTTGGTGGTCAAGTGTTGAGTTTGCACCTTGACCACTTAATTACTTATATTATATGACTCAATTTGCCTAAATGACCTATAATCTTGGCTTAATTTTTAGCTTTCGTGGAGAGTACCCCCGATGTGAGAAATTCCAATTTCTCAAATTAATGCAGGTTCGCAGGTTGCAATCTGAAAACCGTATGCTTAAAATAAAGGATGCTGCAATTGATGAAGCACGATGCGCACCACAAAATGTAAGCTAATATCAACTTAAATATTAGATTTTATAATTATTTTATATGTATTATCTGGTGAACTCACTCACCACACCCCTTACAAAGGTGAACTTCCCCTAAAGAAGTGGTGATTAATGGTAAAGTTGAGTTGAAATTCCTTGAAATACGGAGCTTCGAATTTCAACCAAAATTCGAAGTGAAAAAATTGCAACTAATAAAATATACCTAAGAAGTCGAGGTGGACTAATTCCTCGCAACAATTTGTAATTATGAGCAAATGATACAAAATTGTGGGGTGTTGGTTCCCCTTGAATTATAAGTATTACAAACGGTAGTTCGACATTTTGAACAGTTCTCAAATTAACTTCGATTTATAACTCAAAATTCAATTCACAAATATTGGGGTATACTACCTCACCAATTAATATAAGAGACTCAAAATTATGGGGCGAGGATTCCCCTTATAATCCACTAAACACTTTAACAAATATCACAAAATCTGGGGCGTGAATTCCCCTTATAATTCACAAAGCGAAATAATATTACTAATATACCGATGGGGTGTGAGTTCCCCTTATAATTCACACAATAATAATAGTACAAATTATTTCAAAATGGGGTGTGAGTTCCCCTTATAATTCACATACAAAATCAGACAAAATGTTAACTCAAACTTTTCGAAGTTTTGAACTTACAATTGGGGTGTGGGTTCCCCTTATAACTCACACTTAAATTTCACAAATCTTTCATAAATTTTTGTCCATCAAAATTAATATATATGGAACTTTTTCAAAATTTCAGTATACCAACAATTTTCTGACTGACTGAGTTGAATTCGAAGTTCGATGCTTCGCTATAAAATAATTCACTTGATTATTCGAAGGTTCGTGACCTATGCTTTTTCACTAACAATTAAGTCGAAGTTAATTCTTCGCACTTTACACTTTAAATACGTCGAGGGATAGTTCCTCGCTATGATTTATTTTACCTTACAATCGAGGACCTTGTCCTAGGCATTAATTATATAACTAAATATGAGCTAGCTGAAAACACAAAAATATTAGTGTCCCACACGAAAGAAAAACATATAACATACACAATTATGGATGCACTTTATAATATGACCAGGCTGCTTACCTTTATAAGCAACAATAACGAAGATGAGTGAATTTTCTGGAGTTCCCCGAAACTTCAGAAAATCACTAAGGATTTTATGTGAACAATATGAAGATTTGATTTGCCACTTTTTGCAGGCTACTAAATGGCGATGCCACTGATGACTGGGATTTCTGTCCCTACTATTACTGATACTTGCTGATCAATGAGAGAAAACTTAATCTGGACTGGTAAACTGAACTTTAAATTCTAAATACTCAAAATTTCGAATTGAAATTTCGGACTGGCTAACCCGTAGTGCTAACCATATATACCTACCTACTTAGTGGTATATTCTATGCTGGCCGTGTGGGCCGTTAAATACTAACTATAAAATCTGCTTTTCTCGATTGAATTTTAACAAAATTACATTTATTTTTATCCACAGATTACGAAAATCAGTTGTCAAAAGTGACAACTGTGGATCCACTTGAAAATGGATCGAAAATATGAGCTGGCTGACTATATGAAATCAACCACTGACTGTTGCCTATAGCTGCGACTGGCAACTGCTGATTCCGTAGAATTATCAAGTTTTCAGACTTTAACTTTTACAAAATTATGAAAAATGTTAACTATTAAATGTAACTATATAATGTGTGTCTGTAAATCACTAACCGTATTAGTATAAACTCAAAACTTGGAAAATATATATTACGTGGACTGTGTCCTATCTTAAGCATGTAAGTTCAACTTTTGAAAAATGGCTGCCTATCTATTCTTATGGCAATTCTAATATACATAATATGCTATATGTTTCAATGTATTACCTTACGAACCTCGTGTGGATTTCGTCTTGGTTTTCTTTTGGAAATTCAGCCTTCCCTTTTCTGCTGTCTATAAGGTCCAGAATTCGTAAATTCGGCGAAATTTTAACCTCTATGTTCGTAATAACGACAAAATGTTTTTACTTTTATGAAATAATTTTATTTGAGCTCTGAAAATATTCAGCAATAATGTTGAGTTTGGATGTCAGCACGGCCAGGTCCAGTAGGCACACTTGGTCTCGTCCGCTCCACTTCCTACGTCCTCTCAGGTCCACAGCTAAAACTCTTCTTGCTGGGCAAAATTATGCTTTATTTTTGGGAGCTTTTCCCTCTCAAATTTTATCACGTCTACGGCTTGTGGGTTGCTTCCCAAGACCACCGTACGTTACGGTCAGTCCTTTTCAATGCGGCTGGTTGGATGGCTTGTCAGCACTGTCCACCACCTTTCACTTTTTAGTTTCCCAAAATTCCCGTCTTCTCGTAGAAGATGCGGTCATACGCCGTGGCGTTACTTGTACTGCCTTTCACTTTTTCTTGCTGTACTTCTAACTGCAGCCACTAGTACTGCTATTAAGCGTCACTATAACAGTGAATAAATGGCCCACACGTGGTGGCCTATGCTTTATATAGCAAAATGGGAAATATGGGCCCGAATTTCTTCGGACTTGTTTCCAACCCTAACTAAATTTAATTTTAACTATAATTAAATATTGGGGGGTAGAATAATTTTTACCCCGCACCTTCTTGACAAGGATTTTATGCAGCCTTCTAAATCCGAGTCGGAAAGGGCGACGGAGTCAGTGTGAATCAGGGAATCTGCACTACTTCAGGGCCGGCCCTGCGAGATACTATAAAGTATGCACGACTAAATGGAGGGAAAATTATGTAGCAAAGAGTATGAGCTTAACTGCTTATGCAACCGGGGTGGGGAGGGTTTAGATGCGTTTTCCCAATCTATACTATATGCCTTAATATTAGTTTACACACTTATTTATCCTAAATTATGCACGGAAGAATATCACACAAAATAGTATGCAATCATACGCTACACAATTATAAATTATGGTTAGTTTAAGAGGTCTTATTTTGCCTCGTATTTATTTTAAATACTTTACCTTTAAATGGCACAATAGTGCAAAATGAAAATGATATGACTACTTTTTTAATGGCTCGTAGCCCAAAAGAAAATATACGTTGAAATCAAAATATGAAACTCAAATCTTTCAATAAACAACTGGGAGTGTTTCCCTTAATTTTCGCCGTGCGAATAATTAATTATAACAATTTATATTTTTACCTTGTAGGTTGGAATCTGAGCCGGACGGATTATATTTTGGACTTCTCGTAGAACGTCTTTCTGGGTCACCGTGTGTTCCCTATTTTATTCGCTCGTAGCGTCAATATTTTATCCCTCGTATGGTCACGAAAAGGGTCAGCGTTTGATCACCTAAATTCTCGCTCGTAGCAAATAATACACTTTTCCTCGTAGGATTTCCCTGGTCCACGTGGGCCCTATGATTTGCTCGTAGCAACGAATATATTTTCCTCGTAGGATTTCCTGGTCCACGTGGGCACCTATGGTTTGCTCGTAGCAACAATTCTGCCGTAGCACGGTCGAGTGAGGAGTACCTTCTGTCTTCGCCGGAGTCCAAGTAGAAACTGGTTATGGTCATGGTCCGTGAGGATAGAAGATCCTCGCGTACCATGCTATAATCCCTAAACTCATCTCCACACTGTGTGGAATATTATTTTCCCTTTTTGACCATCTACTTACTTTAGTGGGATGACTTTGCCTGAAGGGCTTTTGGGGAATATATCCGTCCGTCTTTGGTTCCAACATACAATTCACATTTTACATCATAAAATATCATATTTTATATTTTATATAATATATATTTTTATGATCATCATTTTTCTTCTCTTAACCAGAAATTACTTTGTAGATAATGTTTTCGGAAATACAAAACTACACTTTTTTATTAATCTGACAAAAATTGTAAGCGCGTGCTTAAAAATTTTTTTTTTTCGTCAACCTAATATTGCGCCCGTTAAGTTACTACTGGCAAATTTATACTTTAAAAAATGCCACTTAGCGAGTCAAAATGCCCTTTTATTAGCAGCATGTTCTTGAGCAAATCTAGTTTTTTTCACAAGCTTTGTTTTTAAAAAATATATTGAGCCGATTCAGCGTGATCGCTTCAGAATGTACCTTTGTAAGTTTATTTACAGTTACTTGGTTTTGTTGGTTTAATGTATGTAATAAATTGCATTCAATAAAATATTCAAAATATTTTAAGATAGGGATGATTTGAAATTAGCTGTCATTTGGAATCGAACCCCTGTAATATTTTATTCACATCGGTATATATTTCTTATATACAGTATGTCCCTAAAGGTTAGACTCCCCCCACTTTATGGGGTTTACTCCCCCTCAAGCAGGAACCGTAAGCCGATACATTTATTTTTGGATGACAACTAACTAATTAGTAGGATTTGGCTTTGATTGACCTCCAAGGGTCAAGTCGTTCTCACGTAAATAATTAAAAACTGAAAATCTGGTGTCCCAAAAGGTTAGACTCACTTCATGGTTTTCAACATTCAAACAACAATATCTCCTGACTTAACGCATGAGAAATTACAAAATTTCGTCAGCGTGTGCTTAGATATACTACTTATGACTAGATGTATGCACTTTGGATATAGGGTTGCTATAGCACCGGTAGCGGCGGAGAAGACGGGTCATCCTCATATCAAATTTTTTCCCCGTTTGATAACGTGGGAAAATCGCGACTTACTTCACTAACTTCTTACGTACACATGCAAATGCCAACCGATTGTAATTAAAAGAAGTCGGGCATGACCACAATTAAATTGCCTACAACACAGTATAAGACTCAACACTCAGGTCACTCAGGGTCTCGAGACGCCTGGGATTGGACATTGCGAACAGTCGATGGAATGAGCTCAGCGGTATGCAACTCACCGTAATGTCTCATCCCCGACGTCTCGTGACCCCAAGTGACCTGAGTGTTGAGTATAATACTGTTTTGTAGGCAATTTAATTGTGGTCATGCCCGACTTCTTTTAATAACAATCGGTTGGCATTTGCATGTGTACGTAAGAAGTTAGTAAAGTAAGTCGCGATTTTCCCATGTTATCAAACAGGGAAAAAATTTGACATGAGATGAGGGTGACCCGTCTTCTCCTCCGCTACCGGTGCTATAGTGACCCTATATCCAAAGTGCATACATCTAGTCATAAGTAGTATATCTAAGCACACGCAGACAAAATTTCGTAATTTTTCATACATTACGTCAGGAGATATTGATGTTTAAATTTTGAAAACCATGAAGTGAGTCTAACCTTTTGGGACACCAGATTTTCAGTTTTTAATTATTTACGTAAGAACGACTTGACCCCTGGAGGTCAATCAAAGCCAAATCCTACTAATTTGTCGATTGTCATCTAAAAATAAATATATCGGCTTACGGTTCCCGCTTGGAGGGGAGTAAACCCCATATAGTGGGGTGAGTCTAACCTTTAGGGACATACTGTAGATATAACTTAACAAAAATCTTAGCTAGTATAGCTGTTTTCAGTCTGCTTCTAATATAACTAAGTATACCTTTAATGACAAATAACTCTATTTTACACATGTGTAATACAGCTTATATCAAAGCAAGGCATTCACGTGTGAATTAAATACCGGATACAATCGAATGCAATAACGTTTGTGCAAATCAATCACCATAGCGTTTAACTTAATATTTTTAACGTTGCAATGATAACGATTTGACTATACACACTATTTACGGTTTCATATTAAATTCTTATTTTCGTTTATAGAATGACAGACAGGAGTACCGAGCAGACAGCTGCTGTGCCGGTTCCGTGATCATTATTAGTGTGATGATAAAATAAAAGCTAACACTGATAAAACAAGATGGTAAATATATATAATTGAAAAATAACACGAGCGCTTTTATTCGTTGCGCCCAGCCCTCTTACAGCTACTACAGAAACATTAAATTTTCAATTTCAGCTCATAATTATTACACACATTCATAAAATGTTGTTGAAGCTGAATACATATTTTGCGTATTTTTTAACTTCTACTCTAGCATATAAACATATATCTTATGCAAAAATGAAGGTTCCTACTGTGTTTAGTGTTTGAAAATAAAGAATTCCTATTGAATATTATTACAGAACTATTTCAAACTGCTCAGCGACAAACTAGTAAAGTAATGATTTTTTTAATTACGTATAAATTAATTAAGTATTACTACTTAATATTATGGTGAGTAAAGACAACAATTTATCCACCAATACTTTTTACTACTCAATTCAGGTCGTTGTATATAAAAGTGTCGCTGAATTATGAAACTTTTTAAATTACTAAATGCCTGCTTAAAGGTATATAATTGTGCAAGGGTTTTAAATACGAGAATCTTGAAAGCACATGAGTCCATTTTTGTAGAACACAAAGTGTTTTTTGTATCGTTAGCTTAACAATGAGAAATAAACAAATTTTCAATTTACACATAGCTGAAAGCAAGGACTCAAATGCCTACCGTGTCAAGATATGAAACAATGTTTTGCAAATTCTAGGTATTTTGCAGATTTTTTGCAGAATTACCATATTTTGCTAACATTAAAATAAACTCTCTTCATGTTTCATAATAATATCATTTTAGCTATGGCTTTAATAGGTAAGGACCAGTCCTGAAGTAAACTTTTTTGTAGGAATTCAGTCTTAGGGTTTTGTGTGATGTTTCGTGGTGTGCCTTATTTTATGCAACAAACAGAGATATGTTGAAATAAAACAAGACTACAATGGCAATAGCAGTGTGGAAATCTGATCCCCTAGGCACAACTACATTCCAAGGTCTGCAACTGTAACTAATTTCACAAACTATCGTGTTAAATTTACCTGTAAAAATTTAACTTCTGACTACCTAATTACAGGTTCGCCTACTGGTTATAACAAACACGTCGATTACTACTGCTTGGAGTTCTACTGGTTATTATCTGAAATACTGTACATACACTATATGTAAAATATTTATATAGTGGTGTTTACAATAAACTGGCAACAGTTATCAATTGCACTAGCTGTTCATGTATTTACTACTTGCATACAACATAGAAGCGAATTTGGGGGCTAGTAACGAACGGTGGCGACTTAAACGGGGGTGACTATTACCTGGGGGCTACTAATGTTAGGATGAGTAATGTGGGGATGAATTAAACGGGGATGACTATTACACGAACCGCTGTAGTATTAGAAAAGAGGCACAAATTACGTTTTATATGTGTGTGACATTTAGGGACGTAGGTTCTATACTAATAAAATTTATTAATTATTAACACAAATTATTTATTAAAAACCAAAGTAGGTTAACTTTTAAAAGTTTAGATTTATCTAGAGTATTTCCAGATCCAAACAATTGTAATTTTAGCCTACCCTTGGGTCACAATGATTTAGTTTATAAGATTCAATGAAAAGTATAAGTCTGTTACATAAGAAGTGTTAATTTTTAATTGTACTTGTAATACCCCTTGTGTTCGTGTAGTAAGAGTTTAAGAAGTGAATAAATATAACTCAAATAAGTTTAGTTTATAATAATAGTGCACACATTATTAAATAAAATAAAATAAATGTAACAATAAATAAATATGTGGTGTTTTGTAGCGAAGTAAGATGTACATATTTGTAAATAGTAGTATAAAAATACTGTAAATATTATTGTGTAGAAAGTGTAAACTTGCAAATACATAATTTAATTTTAGCGTCTGCAGCTTGTCTGCACACTTGTAAATAATATATTTATTACTTTTATGTAAATAATATGTTAAGCTGTAAATAATATGTGTACTTGTAAACACTTTTATGTGAATATAAATGTGTGAGTTGTATTTGTAACCTATTTATGTAAATATTTGTATGCATGGATTCGTGTGTGTGTGAAAGAAAATGCAACAAAAAATTAAACTTGTAAATATGTATATATGTAAATCTGCATTTCCATCAACCTTTACTCTGCAATAGAAAACCTGTATACAATACTAGCCTACTTCATAAACAACAACCTGTATCTCGCTGCACTTGCTCACCTGTTGTCCTTGCATTTTACACTTGTATTTTACATTGGTATTTTACACTTGCGTCTCTGCTCATCATATACATTGTTAATGATTCCTAAACCATATATCTTATTATTAAAAAGTACAATGAACAAACAACTAAACATATATCTCATAGGAACTCGCAGCCCACCTGACTACAAGCACTAAAAAACCTTGTATCCGTCCCACAGCAGGTTAATTCCGGCTTGCCACCTTGGCTGATATACAAAAATCTATATTTCATTATTTTCACTGGACTCTAGAGAAATTAGGAGCCAGTTTTAGTGTACGTTAGATCAATATTATATTAATATGCATATCACGCACATCCCAAGTAACAAATTCTCCCTTTTGCTTTGATTCCTGCAATGCTATAGGTCTAAAAGTGCACCTCATTCTGTCCAGTTGAGCTCAATATTTAAATTAAATAATATTATTTGTTTCCAGCACTCCTACCCCAGCAACTGTATGTATCTACAGTATACACCATTCCAATCAATAATAATGACGATATACTGCTGTTTAAAGGTAGTGTAAAGGTATACAGTAGGGCACGTACATATATACATTTACATACATCCTATATATATATCCTATTGTCAGCAGCTCCTGTATATAGGTAGCACACATACATGGAACACATTGGTACAAGGAAAGTTGTAGCTCAGAGCTCCGTCGGTCTCAAAAGTTTGATTTCAGAAGTCCACTGAGCCCAACAGAAGCTTCAGCCTAGCCTTGGTCGGTGCGTTGAGTTAATTAGCTATTTTTATGCATGTCACGCACATTCACAGTAACACAGCCCCCCATCTTCGTACACTATCCAGTGCTAAGGGCTGTAAGGTGCATCGAATTATGTCCAGATTCTTTGAATAATACAAAATATTTCAAAATAATATTTAATCCAGACCCTAAATATTGACCTCCTACTGTATACATCCCGCTACAGTGTGTAGATATGCTATATACTGGTACACACATATACACACATGGCAACCTACAACAGGTACAAACGTTTTTGATTTTACCTTTATTTTGAAGTCTTAGGTACAATTTTTTTAAAGGCCAATGGTTTTAACTTCAATCCCAATTATTTAAATTTAAATGTAGATTAAATATTTGAATAGTACCCTCATTATGTATGTACATTTAAATAATGCAATAAGTGCATTTAATTATACAATGCTTTAACATGTTTTAAAATATGTATATAATATATACGTTAATTGTATTTAATACGGCCTAATTAGCACGCATTACATACAAATAATTATGTACATACATGTATACATGCTTACGTAATAGGCGCTACATATGAGCATGGTTGTACTTGTTATTGCATTGCCTCACATTTGTGATCAAATTCTGTTTGATTCCAAAGGAACCAGCAGAGACTTTCCGTTTTGCCGTACACTCAGCCCTTCAGCACACTGCCTGTATAAAGGATACAGCTTTTTTCACCTCATTCATTTTTCATTTCTCATTTTTCACTTTTCTAGCATATGAATCCCCATTCAATATCATGCTTTCCAGTTCCAGGCCAAACGGCCCAGCAGAGTTACTCTCCCACTTCTCCTATACGCTCAGCCCTTCATCACACTGCCTGTATTAAGGATACGGCGTTTTTCACCACAGTCATTTTTCATTTCTCATTTCTCACTTTTCTAGCATATAAATCCCCATTAAATATCATGCTTTCCAGTTCCAGGCCAAACGGCCCAGCAGAGTTACTCTCCCCCTTCTCCTATACGCTCAGCCCTTTATCACACTGCCTGTATTAAGGATACGGCGTTTTTCACCTCAGTCATTTTTCACTTCTCATTTCTCACTTTTCTAGCATATGAATCCCCATTTAATATCATGCTTTCCAGTTCCAGGCCAAACGGCCCAGCAGAGTTACTCTCCCACTTCTCTTATACGCTCAGCCCTTCATCACACTGCCTGTATTAAGGATACGGCGTTTTTCACCTCAGTCATTTTTCATTTCTCATTTCTCACTTTTCACTTTTTTAGCATCTGTGTAGTCTGTACTCCCATGTGATAGCATACTTTCATATATGTTTTCAATCTGACGAGCGCTTTGCTCACCCCCTTTTGATGCACATTACAACTTTTACTGTTTCGATATTTCTCTTTTTAATCACACCGTTACCATAGTGATCAATTCCAAACATTAAAATACCCGCTCGGTTTAAATTTCAATTGTTTCAATTTCGTTCACATAGTCATATCCTCACAATACAGCCCCCATATCGATACACTACTCCATATTTAATGTATATAATATGCACTGGCAGTCGCAGCTCAGCTGTTTAATATACCATGCCATACCATCCCATACCGTCGTCATAGGGACGCAGTCCAAACACTTTAGCTTCGTCTCTTGTCTTCTCCATTTTTACCCATTACATCACAATGCACTACATTTAACTACAATTACCATATGCTTAGCAAGGTTATCTGTCGTTTCAGTCCCACATGTCATATCATGGCCAAGTCCCAGTCATGGCCCGGTCGGCTCCAGCCAATGCTCTCGGGTACTACAACTACAACCACTCACCACTACCACTCTCTCCATCACTTCCCCCGTAGTATAATGCCTGTGAGATAAATTAATATTTATAAGGCTCTTTATATATTTTTAGGCAATGATTAGAAATGCAGAAAATTGCATTTTACATAGTCAGTTAAATGTAAACTAGTAAATGTTCATAGGTCAATTTACCTGAATCACTGATTCAAAATTTTAATATTTGTTCCATACATAATTGATATTTGATAAAAATTCCTATTTAACAATGTTAACAAAATTATTCAATTGTACCGCTAGTAATGCTTCAGCTAAGCGTATTTTGTCGACATTCGCATTTATTTATACGGACTAACGGAATCGTCTCTCCCATGACCGCTTAGTTAGGCTTTCAATTATTTTTTTTAAAAACTAATAAAAATCATATTTTTATGAGAAATAATTCATGATTTAATTGCTGTTGTCATCGATAGCATTTTTCTATCTTTTTCATTTTTTTGAAATGCACTTGTAGTGATTGGGGGGCTTTAGCCGGTTTTGGCCGGTTTTAGCCAGTTTTAGCCGGTGGCCAGGTTTTTATTCAAAGTGGCTGGCTTTTACCGAACCCTGTTAGTAGCGATGATAATAGCGAAAGTCTACGCATAATTTTGTGGGCACACCTAAACCATGATCTGATCTGATTCAAAATGATCTGATCTGATTTTTCAGAAATGGCTCAAAACTTGAGTGGCAGATCACGCAGATCATTTTAGGTGCATTTCCCTTGTTGTACAAGAATATATGATCTGACGCATTGCGCAGCCATGTCATGTGCATACTAAAATGATCTGATGATCTGACGCATAACGATGCACTTCATGTACATACGTGATCTGATGATCTGACACATTACGCTGCACTTCATGTACATACGTGATCTGATAATCTGACACATTACGCTGCACTTCATGTACATACGTGATCTGATGATCTGACACATTACGCTGCACTTTATGTACATACGTGATCTGATGATCTGACACATTACGCTGCACTTCATGTACATACGTGATCTGATGATCTGACACATTACGCTGCACTTTATGTACATACGTGATCTGATGATCTGACACATTACGCTGCACTTCATGTACATACGTGATCTGATGATCTGACACATTACGCTGTCCTTCATGTACATACGTTATCTGATGATCTGACACATTACGCTGCACTTTATGTACATACGTGATCTGATGATCTGACACATTACGCTGCACTTCATGTTCATACGTGATCTGATGATCTGACGCACTACGATGCACTTCATATACATACGTAATCTGAATACACGCAATACATGGACTGCTCTAGTTCAAGTTACAAAATGATCTGAACTGTGCGCGCGCAGGAGACGTGCATAATTAAGCTGATTCTGCGAATGCCTAATTTTAAACAACTCATTGCAAAATTTGTGCAGCCACAATTAAAAATTACAGATTGATGATATTGTAAATATTTATTAGTTAAAATATATTCCGACTTAATTATAACACGCAGTACGACAATATTTTTCAAATCAGAAACCAGTTTGTAAGGCAAGTATCTTAGATATGTACTCAAGAATGTTTCTGTAGACTTGTAGGATTGCAAAGTTTTTTTTTATTAAATATGCCTGTTGTTTAGTAAAATTTTATTAAAGTAAAACGGACTATTTTTTGCAAACAATTTTAAGCCTCAATCAAAATTCGGTATGCCTCTAATTTCTGTGTTTGCCTAAAGTCATACACACGATTTCTTTCAGAATTAAATGTGCTAAATAACACGGAATTTCAGGAAGTGATCGAATTGGCTTTATCTAGTCCTGGTTAAATGGTCTGATCTGGTCCGACGGCTGGACCAGAACAGACCACTCCAGACCAGATAATCCCAAAAAGAAAATTTTGGAGAAATGTTGCCTAAAATTTGTCTAGATTTTTCAAAACATAAATATAACTTATTTAAAAGAATTGATTTTAAATGTAATATATAAGTATATAAACTGTCAGCGATATATACTGAATATCTTCTTTTGGGTTAAAAGAGAACTGTATATTACTATTTATTGCTAAATGCGAAAATGAATTTCTCCATTTTTCTCAAAACACTATTAAACGGAGTTAAAAAAAACTATATGTCTCAATGCAGCATGTTATGAAGTAGACGTTTTTGTTGAAGGGACATCTATACATGATGTCGCAAAAGTTATTGATCTGTTAGAAAACACCCACTCCTCTTATCAATGCCAAAAATCTGAAAATTTGAACGTTTACGCTGAGTTGAGTCAGTAAAAGGTTGACATATTGATTCAAATTATCAATAACTAACGGTAAAATCAATGGCTAGAAATTTGAAGATTGTTATATTCATAATGGGTTCTCCATAAATGATGTCACATTTAGCCTGTGTGGGTCTTGACCGGTATTTATGGCCAAGGGCGGATCCAAGGGGGGGGGGCTATGGTGCTTTAGCCCTCTCCATGAGATTTTTTAACATGGTGGAGATAGGAGCGGGCATTTTCCAAGATGGCCGCTTAACATTTTTAACATTGTTAGCCCCCCCATGACCTAATCCTGGATCCGCCCCTGTTTATAGCACGCCTTGTTACAGCTGATCGGTTATAAAGAGAGTACGTAGCTTATTTAAGAGTATTAATTTATCTGACGTCATTTATGAACGATCCCTTACACAAACAACTGCTTTTTAACATGCTTCATTGTCAAATATAGTTTTATTTGACCTTGCTTTTATAGTATTGTGTGAAAAATGGAGATAGTCAGTTTTGCTTTTAGTGAAAAACGGTAATAGTCAGTTTCACTTTTAGCACCAAAAGGAGAGATTTAGATTTAATTCTTCACCAACGAATATTTTATTAAAGTTAATTAGAATAAGAGCAGAGAACGAAATTATCCCGCCAAGTTCCATTAAAAATTTTGAAAATAGTGGTACCAGAAAAATATGGTCTAGTCTGGTCTGGTCCAAAAAATTCTGGTCTTGTCCGAAATCCTTAAACCAGACTAGACCAGGCATGACCAGACCAGATTTTACTAATCTGGACTAGATCATGTTGCTCACTAATTTTATGTTTTACTGATTTAACAAATTGGTAAATGGTGCCTATGGTCAGCATGAGTATTTATTTTTTTATAGCTTAAAACAATTGCTATTAAAAGTTACATCTAAGGGACTTTACAAATATAAATACTTATATTGGCTAAAAAATTGAGTTTTCGAAATTGTGCTTAATACTATCATAGGAGACTGTTACAAAGTGTAACGCTTACGTCCTAATTGCAGCGCGGGATTAATTTCTAGGTCTGGCTAATGTCGTTTTGCACTTTTTTGCGGAAAATATCGAGTATATGATTTAGTTCATTCATTAAATCATGTCAGCGCCTTTTTTTGCACATTTTGAAAGTAGAAATACTACCGTTATCTGAGAATTCCCCAGCAGTATAGAAGAGGTCTGGTATTAAAAACATACAGACATATATAAATATGCCTAGCAGCATTTACTTTCATCGGTAATGGTATTAGTAATAAAGTCTCTCGTTGTCATTTGTGTATAATAATTTTTAATATTTATTTTCACATCATTTTAGGCGTATGTTAATGCAGAGCATTTTCCTTGAAGAGTAATATAGTTAATAATAATGCACAGTAAAGTTCATTTAAATGTGTTTTGCCATGCCATTTAGAAAAAATCCGGCGCTTTGCGCCAGATTTGTCCACCGTGGGCTTGAAGTAGATGCTGAGCTTACACGCGAATTGTTTTAATCGCTGGAAAACTTTGTTTATATAGTAAATCTAACATAAAGTCCTTACAGATAGTTAGGACTTTATGTACTTGTACTTACACATTATAGTGTCCGTACAAGCGGGTCAAGTTACAAGGTTTGCTGTTGAAAATGGAAACGATTTGAGTGATGCTGGTACAAGTGGGTTTTATACTAACACAGGTATGAGTTGGTACACTAGTACGAGTGTGCTAGGTACGAAATTTGATGGTACCATTTGGCAGGGTACAAGCCACATGAAAGGTCTTGTTGAGAATTGTGCTAGTACGAGAAAGTTTAGTAAGCTGGGTACGTCTAGTGCCAATACGAGCGGGCTTAGTAAAAATAGCACCTGTACGAGTGGGCAACGAAAGATATTTGATGCATCCGGTGGACCAAGTACGAGTCGTACGGCTGTTTGTAAAAATTATATCTTGTATAGTCAATAGGTTGAGTTGCTAATTGATGGCTTAAACATATACGTTTACCTAATGCACAATTTAAGTGACGTTATTAACACAGTATTTTCACTCGGCTATAGAATATTAGAGAGAAGAATTGTTTAAACTTTATTAAGTGTTGTATTTACATGTTTTAAACAATGTGAATGCAGTATTAACAAAACGTTTTTGAAATGCACAATTCATAATTCAATTCAGAAAATCAGAAACTTGCATACAATTGAATGTTATTATTTGAATTAATGTTTGCGTTGCCTTATGGATTTTTTGGCAAAACACGTTAAGTCTAAGATTTCAACAATTTCAATTATTTAAAAAAAATTATGACGCAGCGTCGAGTTTGGGTGTGATTGACTAGTGATACACCTGGTATTATGCAGGTACTAACAAAAAAACTTGAAGCAATAATCACATTTTTAAAATTTGCGGTTTTTATATATTGTAGGCTGCATTTTATCATTGCTGTACCTTGCAAATGGCGAGAAATTTACCAAGGTTTGCCAAAAGTTGACAAAATCTATCAAATTAAATGAAATTGTTTTAATATTCATGAAAATCGAATTTTTTATTGTTCTAAAATCAGAGATAGGATTATTATTAAAATTTTCCTACAGCTGCACTAAAATTGGCAGTTTCAATCCACTGATTAGCAGTATAGCAGGTATTTCAAAACTGGCAGTACGAATAAATTAAACATTTTACATTTAGTAGAAACGGCAGTACCAATTTATTTTTTAAATTGCTGATTCTTATAGATTATATTCATTTTAATTTCAAAATATTAAACAAAAGTTGTTAAAAAATATGTAGTTCGAAAAAAAATCAGAAACAATTAAAAAAATGTCTACTGTTTCACAAAATGTGGCCAAATATCTTGCTTACGCCTCACACTCTTCGGGTTTGGTTGATTAGTTAATTGAGGTTGAATCATTCCTTCAATCTGATAGTAATCCACACGTCCGTTACTACTTCATATTGGGTGGAGATGATTGTAATTGAAGACGTTGAGGAGGAGGTTAAGACGTTGAGGAAGAAGATAAGAAAGAAAGAGGGATGAACGTCTTAGAATACAAGGATAACTAGAAGGGGAAAGAATGAATGAATGAGGGGCAGAAGAGGGAAGGGGGAAATAGGAAATAAATAGGACCGAGCGGGAACCTGGACTGAGGGGAGCGGGAACATAGAGATGAAAGGGAAAATGGTACGAATGGTATGTAGATCGGTCTGTAGGTAGGTAGTGGTAATGCAATATTTAATGCAATTGAATGCACACATAAGTGGGGGGTAGGCAATGCATGGCTAGCGTTGTCAATGATGTATGTCTTTGCTACTACGTGCTACTGTTGATGCAGTATGGGATAGCAGAATGAACATATGTGCAGCGCAATATAATAACATGATATACCCTGGCCGAGCAAATTGTGAATGAGCTGTGATGGTACTTAACGCACTTAATCATATGGCACGCCATCTTATTTAAGCCATTCAGGGAAAAAGAGGGTTACATAAGGTCGATTCAGGTGTAAATCAATTGAGATTTTAACTTACGTAAATTCATGCTATGAAAAAATCCACCTTGTTGACTCTGAGAAAAAGGAGGTGTTGGAGACGAACGGCTGCCATCAGACGGAGCAAAAAGAGGAGGAGCACCGCCGAAAGAAAGAAGAGGGGGAGGAGCGTTGCAGGAACTTAAGATGGACCAAAAAATTCGAAGTCAGTCGACGCGAATAATTTACATAGAATTTTGATTTTAAAGTTTATAAATTCATTACTTGTAAGTGTATAATAAACGAACAGTATGTAATTCTACTAAATATTTTAAATTTATTTCTATTAAATTAGTATTACCCTTTATAGTCCATTCCGCTGTTATTCGAAGCATCAAATTAAGCCGTTGATTTTGATTACCAACATAATATGTGCCTTAGAGGTGCAGATTGCACATAATAACCAATAGTTTGTTTTTTCAACTCCCCCTTAAATTGACTCAAAGTGATCCTCGCATAACAATGACTTGAATCTAAATAGG
Source organism: Dicyrtomina minuta (assembly GCA_949802685.1). Lineage (NCBI taxonomy): Eukaryota > Metazoa > Arthropoda > Collembola > Symphypleona > Dicyrtomidae > Dicyrtomina > Dicyrtomina minuta. The sequence goes on from CATKUY010000036.1 coordinate 103,399, forward strand.
AAAAGATTTTCATATAAAACACATTATTTGTATCACTTTATTTAGCTTATTTTGTTTAGGATTATAAGAACCTGCTCAAATATGCATAATAATTATACGTAGAAAGTAATTTATGTCAATGTAGCGTAAACCAGCGCAACATTACGCCCGCATACTAGTAGACATTAAAACTAATTAGGCGCTAACGGATCAACTTATGGCACTGTTATCAAGAAGCTTACAGGCGGGCCTGAAAAGTTGGAATTAAAATACTGCATGGAGTGTACTACTGTTACAAGAAATACGGTACTGGTTAGTTAACATGTAGTAATGCCTTAAAAATGAGAAACAGTAACAGATCTGTTCACTACAGTGTATGGTTCTTATACTATATGGGTCTCTATTTGAGCCGTCTCCCATTGAATAATTGAAGGTAAATATTTGATATAATAACGACGTTCCTTAATGCAATGCGGGTCGCCTATATAACGCGAGATCAACTTCTGAATTTTAGTACAACGTCACCTTGCTAAGCGGGATATTGTCTTGTGAATTTTGCCTTCCACTCGTGCTAGCTTCACCATTGAAATCAAAACATAAGAAAAAAACAACACGAACAAATATTTACAGTATATACATAACTATCTACCTCAAAGTACTGTACATGACTGAATAATTAGGTGCAAGATTATAAAACTTTGACTTTTAAATAACCCCAGGTATTAAATCAAGCTCAATTCTCAAGCTCAAACAATGAAACTTATACGATAGATAAATGACTACAGTGTCACAAGCGGGGGTCATTGGTATCGTTGTGAACGAATGAGTTTCATATTTTGACAGTAAATTTTTAAAAGCTTAATAACTTTTAAAATCGAATAAATCCCGGGTATCAAAATTGCCTTAGATTGTCAATACAAAAAAATAATTAAGCTCTAGCACAATTATTCGGTAATTTACGTTAATTTACGGCAATTTCTGGTCAAGTGAAGTGTTTGGAAACCGATGATGGTGAAAGAACTATTCAATACATGGCGGCAATATTAAGTTAGATTTCAAGTGTGTGTTCCATAATAATATCGTCTATGGGAAAATATAATGACCCAAATCCAATTAAAGCTAGAATCAAAATAAGTTTTTTCATTAAAAAATGAGCAACATGCATAAAGTGTTTATTAATCAAAAGGTTTTGAAAAACGTAAAGTTCTGTATTGACATACTTTTAAATAATTTCAAATGTTCTATTTACATCATTTTAAAAAAGAATAAGGGGTGCCGGTACGAGTCATACGGGGTACCCAGTATAAATTAATGTATGTAAATTATTTTCAGAATTTAAGGACAAGCAGGGCCGGACGAAGGAATTGCTTTTAGGGAGCAATTTGTTTCCTTACAAAAACCACCATTTTAATTGTATTGATGGTTTTCTTTGCTAAACCAAAATGTTGTATTTACATGTTTTAGAAAAGCGCAAAATGTTCTTTTTACATGTTTTTGAAAAGTGCAAAATGTTCGAATTACTTGATTCACAAAAGTGTTCAATGTTGTATTTACATGTTTCAGAAAAGTGAAAAATGTTCTTTTGACTTGATTCAAAAAAGTGCAAAATGTTGTTTTTACATGTTTTGAAAAAATTGGTAAATGTTTTATTTCCATGTTTTTGAAATGTCTTAATATTCTTTTTTACATATTTTTGAAACGTGCTCAATGTTCCATTTACATGATTTTTGAAAAAATGCAAGCAGCGGGGGCTGCCTGCGCTGGCCACATTCTCAAAGTAAAGTGAAGCGTGCTAAATAAAGATATAAATATCATATGCCTCATACTACAAGTGTTTAATGGTCAAAAAAATCGAAAAAATTCCAAAATAGAACTATACGCATTACGCTACATATGAAGAGTTTGTTAGCAAAACGCGTTAAGTCCAGTGGATAAAGTGTGGACTTATGACTTAGCGCGTTTTGCTCCCAAACTCCTAATTAGCATATTTACTGTATTTTCAAGAAATATTAATTCTTATTGGACTGCTAAATGAAATACGAGAAGTCAGTGTAAAAAAATATGAAAACATTTTCTCAGCTCATATGTGTCAATACATTCATGCTCCGCTTTGAATATGTTGATTGTGCGAGTATTTGGTTGTTGAATTTAGTAATCCATTTGATTGACAATCACCTACTGTGCACTCATTCAATTCAATTAATTGCAATTAGGTATTATTCATTACTGCGTTTGGTGACGTGCTTGGAATTGGAATTAATAAGCCCTATTACTATCGCACTTGAATGGAGCAGTTCACAATGTTGATTTGTCATTTTGCTGAATTTAATAATGAATGGCTTTTGTATTCTTCGTCCATTGATAACAGTTAAAAATAAATTAAAAATTGGAACGAGAATTTGACACACGGACAGAATCAGATCCTCTTGAATCTTTTCCCCAACTTGCTCCGTTCCTTACTCTACAAGCCGTTCCTTAAGAAATCTGAGAAAACAAATAAGAAGATGAAGATATTCAAGGCGTCTTGGTTCATCATCTTCATTGTTTTTTTTTTTTTTTTCGACATATTATACATCGATTAGGAGATCGGATTTATTATACGGATTATAGAAAACACATTACAATAATAAATGGTTTTGGCTACATAATTTTATGGTAATATAAAGGATTTTCTATTGCCAAACTCCCATTTACATATTACACGTTATATCATTAGGAAGGTTAAATCATTCCCATTATAGTAACACAGGTGTGGTAGTGTCCACTTGGAAATGAAGTCAAGTTTGTTTTTTTGAAAGTTACAGAAAAGTTTTTGTTTCATACAATTTTTAAGTTCGTCAATAACAATTATATCACCTTTTCGGTTATTAATTTTATGTATAGTGGCGATAAATTATATTATGTAGTGAAAAAATGAATACATCTATCCATTTGTTGTTTATTCCATATATCTTGTTTTGTTTGCTGAAAGGGGGATGAAAATTTTTACAAATGCATTCGATAAATACCCAAGCTGGGTTGTATAAACTGCAGTTAATAATATTGTTACTGTGTTCGTGATTTTCTTTACAGTTGGGACCGAGCACCGTTTTAGTAATTTTGTATTTGAAGGCTAGGTACGTAGTTAGTAAACTATTATGCCATAGTCTCCAAGTTGTGTCTTTTTCTGGATTTGATAACAAGGATTTGTGTAAATATTCCCAAGAATCAGTCGGTTCTGGGATAGAGAGATTATATTGGACACATATTAACTGCTTATAAAAGTTGTCGGGCACTGTCTCTGGTGAATCACATGTTATCTCTAGTTTTTCATCAATTTTAAATGTCAGCTTTGCTATTTGATTTTTAACATTTTTCACTTCCCTATCAAGCTGCCTTTTCCTATATGTAGGGCATGTAGTATCTGACAATGTATTTTCTTTTAATCTTAAATTAGGGTAACAAAAGTATCTTAAGTAGTTACAGCTATACAAGCTACAAATATTGTAAATATGGCCTTTACCAATGAATGGTGAATTAATATTTAATTCATCGAAGAGCCATTTGGGAATCAGGCTTAAATTAATTTTATAATCCCTTATAACTTTATTGTATATACTTTCCTTATTTATAACTTTGCCTGCTATTTCCATTATTATGTCGTTATGTATATTAGTAAGCATATTATTTGTAGATTTATTATTTATGATACAACATAATTCACGGCATCTAAAGTTCGCGTGCATACATTGTGGTGACTTTACACCTAAGCCACCGTGTTCTATAGGTAGAAAAATGAATTCTTGTTTCACCCAGTGTTGGCCTGGCCATATATAGTTTCGAATTAGTTTGTTAAGTTCTCTTAGAAAATAAATTGGTGGATCTAGAATTTTTATAGGATACCAAGCAATTGGCAGTATGTACATGTTTAGTATTTGAGCCTTAGTGTGTGCGCTCTGAATACAGGTATTATTATTATAATATTCTATTTTGGTTCTAATTTTAGTAAGGCATAAATCCCAGTTTTTCTTTATTGCAGCTTTAGACCCGTAATAAATGCCTAGTACCCTGATTTCACCTTTTACACATGAAAAACCGCCTATTGAGTTTATATTACGTTTTTCCCAATCACCTAATAATAGACAGCTACATTTAGTTTTGTTTAGCTTTGCTCCTGACGCTTTACCGTATGTAGTGCATCATTCCTCAATTTTATGTATTTGTTCATCAGTCGATATGAAGGAATTTAAATCGTCTGCATAATCACTATGTAGAATGTTTGAATATGGAATAGGGCTTTTGGCTATACTTAACAGTTCTGTATTCAGTGTTGATAACAGTGGCTCTATGCACATAATATATAATAACCCTGCTATGGGGTCACCTTGTTTTATCCCTTTGGCAATTTTAAAGGGGGCCGTTCTATACGGACCTAAGTTGACCATGGAGCGGCTCATGCCATAAAGAATCTTAATAGCTCTAATAAAGACAGAGGGAAAGTTGTAAAGTTTTAGGATTTTGTATAGATAAGCGTGTTCGACATTGTCGAAAGCTCCTTCCTGGTCGAGTGATAGGAGTGCCCCTTCCTTTATATTATTAATTGCGTATTGAGTATATTTGTGATTTTCGTAGATAGATCTACCCTTTATACCGCATGTCTGCCAGGGTCCTATTAGAACTTTAATGACGTTAGAAATTTTGTTCTTTAGAATATGGGAGAAAACCTTGTAATCAGAATTACACAGAGTAATCGGTCTCCAATTACGCATATCTTTAGGGTCCCCTTTTTTGTATATTAACGTTATTACCCAGTTCTTGTAGATTGTGGCAAGGCTTTCTGACTAATTGATTCTGCCCATAGCCAAATTAATATTTTTGTAATTTTTGACTCAAAATGTTTATAAAATTCAGATGTAAGACCGTCTAAACCAGGTGAACAATTATTTTTCAAGGATTTAATTCCATCCTTAATATTTATAGGGCTTATGGTCCACTGGACTGATTTAATTTCTTTCCTAGATAGCTTTCTTTGGTTCACAAAAAGGTAGTCTACAGACGCCATATCTATAGGGTTTGATTTAAATTTATCTTGATAAAAGGTTTGAACGGTTTTACATTTTTCATTGTCAGTTGGCTCGGTAAGTATATCTATTAGTTTAGGTTGGTCATCATGGGAATTTACGTAATTCGTTCCTTCATGTACTATATTTGTATCTATTATATCTGAGGCATACTGCTTTTTAAGCTGGTAGTAAAGGGACTTCTGATCATCTGTAGAGTTTACATTTATATGTGCGTCTATTATATTTTGAATATTTTTTGTTTGCGATAAATGTCTTTGTCTGGAAGATAGTAATGCTAGTTCTTTGATATTGTACTTAAGTAATTCATATTGAAAGAACGATTTTTTATCTGAATTAATAAACGTGTCTAACAGTGAATGGGTATTGGTCACAAAGGTTTTATCCTTCAAGGCGTTGTTATTTAAAATCCATCTACCTTTAGAACAATTTGTTTCTAATCTTATACTCATAATGGCAAGACAATGGTCACTTGGGGATGGAATAATGCTGGCGTCAGTGACGTATTTACTAAAATGCATAGGAATGTATAACCTATCGAGACGTGCCCCTGGTTTGTGGAGTTGATTTCCAAAGTGGGTGTATACTTTGTTTTGTGGATGAATGTGCCGGTATGAGTCTATCAAATTGAAATGTACAATAAGGTTTTGTAGAGCATTAATTAATTGTTTTTTTGAAACTTTTCTGCGTATACTATCTATATTATAGTCTATTACACAGTTCCAATCTCCTAACAGAACCGGCGTTGTATTGCTAGGTAACAGCGTCATATGAACCTCCAATGTTTTTAAATGTTTTAAAGCTAACCTTTCGTTGTGCTCTATATGTATATTGTAAACTGCTAGAATTTTATCCCTAACTTTAAAAATTACACATTGAAGTTTTGATTCTATTATAATCTCATGGCTAATCATTTCTATAGCGTTTTTGAAAATAATGCATGTTCCACTAAAATGGGAAATACTGGGATTCCAAATACATTTATAATTTCTAATTTGGGGTTTGATTACGGTATTTATATTAATGTTTGTCTCTTGAATTGCCATAATATCTATATTTATGTATTCTAATAATTTTTCTAGTTCGATATGTTTTTTTGTGTTAACTAAACCTTGGGCGTTCCATGTTGAGAGTTTCATAATCGAGCGGATGTTTTTATAGGGATTTCATCCATCACTTTCTTGAGGAATTTCTGTATTTGATTGTCTCCAGTGACGGTAAGCAGACCGGAAAGTTGTTTTCTTAAAGCTGCGTATTCAGTAGTGTACAGTCGGATTGTATTAGGAATATCTGTTGTTGATGATCTAACTTCAAGTAGTAATTCCAGAATTTTTGAAGTTGAGAGAGGACCCTCCAGTTTGGCGCTTTTCCATTTTTCAAAGTTTATTTTAATTGATTGTTCTGACGGCCGGAAGGTCATTTTTGTTGGATGTGAGTCGTGTGGATTTGGGCTGGTGTCTTGGTCTTGGCTATTTGGTGACAATATAAGTAAGTTAGCTTTTCTCTTTTGAGTTTCTGGGTTTTCGGTGTCCATGTTATCGTCGTTTTCATCGTCTGATTTCAAATCTGTGTTTACGTTTCGTTCCTTAATTTTCTTCACTACAGTTGACTGTCGAATTGACGCAGATGATGTGGAAGCTTTAGCCGTGTTAGTGGTGGGAGTCGGACCTCTTACTTCAATATTTTTTAGACTTGGAAATGCAGTTTCGTTTTGGGGACACATCTTGGCTTCGTGGCCTCTTTCTTGGCAGTTGAAACATTTCTTAGCACCGTGTTCAAATTTTAATGTTATAATATTGAAACCAAAGTCGACATCTGCAAGGTTGGGTAGTGACTTGACACCTTTGTGCAGTATTATTCGTGCTTTGACAGTGTTTGTTAGAAGGGGTTCAAATTCTGGTGTAATGTTTCTCACTTTAAGTCGGGTGAGTGGGCCTCGTATCTCTCCATAGCGTGTGAGGAAATCTTCGAGGGGCTTGAGGTTTGTAATATTGGGAACCCATTTTATAAACACATTCTTTATTCGAGATGAGTAGGTATTTACGTCAATGTCTATATTATTCACTTTAATTTGGTGTTGAGCTTTAAGTTTATCCAAAGTTTCGCTTGAGTCAAAGAAAACTCCAAAATTATTTCCAGCCATTCGGCCAACAGACACTATTTTGTGAGGATCAACGAATTCTTTAATTGCGTTTAGGTAGTCGATTTGTTGTAGCCCATGGTGCCATTGTAGAAGAATTCCAAATACTTGTTCTTCTGGTTCTATTACGGGTATATTTGCTTGCATGGCTTGCGCCATCGCAAGGCTGTGTTTATTATTTTCAGTGAAGATCAGGAGAATTTTAACCTTGATTTGTATGTTATGATTTTTATGAGAGAGAACGATGCGAACATCCGAACTCTCCTGCTGCTGACAGCAGAATGAAGAAGAACCTGGACTGAGGGGAGCGGGAACATAGAGATGAAAGGGAAAATGGTACGAATGGTATGTAGATCGGTCTGTAGGTAGGTAGTGGTAATGCAATATTTAATGCAATTGAATGCACACATAAGTGGGGGGTAGGCAATGCATGGCTAGCGTTGTCAATGATGTATGTCTTTGCTACTACGTGCTACTGTTGATGCAGTATGGGATAGCAGAATGAACATATGTGCAGCGCAATATAATAACATGATATACCCTGGCCGAGCAAATTGTGAATGAGCTGTGATGGTACTTAACGCACTTAATCATATGGCACGCCATCTTATTTAAGCCATTCAGGGAAAAAGAGGGTTACATAAGGTCGATTCAGGTGTAAATCAATTGAGATTTTAACTTACGTAAATTCATGCTATGAAAAAATCCACCTTGTTGACTCTGAGAAAAAGGAGGTGTTGGAGACGAACGGCTGCCATCAGACGGAGCAAAAAGAGGAGGAGCACCGCCGAAAGAAAGAAGAGGGGGAGGAGCGTTGCAGGAACTTAAGATGGACCAAAAAATTCGAAGTCAGTCGACGCGAATAATTTACATAGAATTTTGATTTTAAAGTTTATAAATTCATTACTTGTAAGTGTATAATAAACGAACAGTATGTAATTCTACTAAATATTTTAAATTTATTTCTATTAAATTGGTATTACCCTTTATAGTCCATTCCGCTGTTATTCGAAGCATCAAATTAAGCCGTTGATTTTGATTACCAACATAATATGTGCCTTAGAGGTGCAGATTGCACATAATAACCAATAGTTTGTTTTTTCAACTCCCCCTTAAATTGACTCAAAGTGATCCTCGCATAACAATGACTTGAATCTAAATAGGAAAAGATTTTCATATAAAACACATTATTTGTATCACTTTATTTAGCTTATTTTGTTTAGGATTATAAGAACCTGCTCAAATATGCATAATAATTATAAGTAGAAAGTAATTTATGTCAATGTAGCGTAAACCAGCGCAACATTACGCCCGCATACTAGTAGACATTAAAACTAATTAGGCGCTAACGGATCAACTTATGGCACTGTTATCAAGAAGCTTACAGGCGGGCCTGAAAAGTTGGAATTAAAATACTGCATGGAGTGTACTACTGTTACAAGAAATACGGTACTGGTTAGTTAACATGTAGTAATGCCTTAAAAATGAGAAACAGTAACAGATCTGTTCACTACAGTGTATGGTTCTTATACTATATGGGTCTCTATTTGAGCCGTCTCCCATTGAATAATTGAAGGTAAATATTTGATATAATAACGACGTTCCTTAATGCAATGCGGGTCGCCTATATAACGCGAGATCAACTTCTGAATTTTAGTACAACGTCACCTTGCTAAGCGGGATATTGTCTTGTGAATTTTGCCTTCCACTCGTGCTAGCTTCACCATTGAAATCAAAACATAAGAAAAAAACAACACGAACAAATATTTACAGTATATACATAACTATCTACCTCAAAGTACTGTACATGACTGAATAATTAGGTGCAAGATTATAAAACTTTGACTTTTAAATAACCCCAGGTATTAAATCAAGCTCAATTCTCAAGCTCAAACAATGAAACTTATACGATAGATAAATGACTACAGTGTCACAAGCGGGGGTCATTGGTATCGTTGTGAACGAATGAGTTTCATATTTTGACAGTAAATTTTTAAAAGCTTAATAACTTTTAAAATCGAATAAATCCCGGGTATCAAAATTGCCTTAGATTGTCAATACAAAAAAATAATTAAGCTCTAGCACAATTATTCGGTAATTTACGTTAATTTACGGCAATTTCTGGTCAAGTGAAGTGTTTGGAAACCGATGATGGTGAAAGAACTATTCAATACATGGCGGCAATATTAAGTTAGATTTCAAGTGTGTGTTCCATAATAATATCGTCTATGGGAAAATATAATGACCCAAATCCAATTAAAGCTAGAATCAAAATAAGTTTTTTCATTAAAAAATGAGCAACATGCATAAAGTGTTTATTAATCAAAAGGTTTTGAAAAACGTAAAGTTCTGTATTGACATACTTTTAAATAATGTCAAATGTTCTATTTACATCATTTTAAAAAAAAATAAGGGGTGCCGGTACGAGTCATACGGGGTACCCAGTATAAATTAATGTATGTAAATTATTTTCAGAATTTAAGGACAAGCAGGGCCGGACGAAGGAATTGCTTTTAGGGAGCAATTTGTTTCCTTACAAAAACCACCATTTTAATTGTATTGATGGTTTTCTTTGCTAAACCAAAATGTTGTATTTACATGTTTTAGAAAAGCGCAAAATGTTCTTTTTACATGTTTTTGAAAAGTGCAAAATGTTCGAATTACTTGATTCACAAAAGTGTTCAATGTTGTATTTACATGTTTCAGAAAAGTGAAAAATGTTCTTTTGACTTGATTCAAAAAAGTGCAAAATGTTGTTTTTACATGTTTTGAGAAAATTGGTAAATGTTTTATTTCCATGTTTTTGAAATGTCTTAATATTCTTTTTTACATATTTTTGAAACGTGCTCAATGTTCCATTTACATGATTTTTGAAAAAATGCAAGCAGCGGGGGCTGCCTGCGCTGGTCACATTCTCAAAGTAAAGTGAAGCGTGCTAAATAAAGATATAAATATCATATGCCTCATACTACAAGTGTTTAATGGTCAAAAAAATCGAAAAAATTCCAAAATAGAACTATACGCATTACGCTACATATGAAGAGTTTGTTAGCAAAACGCGTTAAGTCCAGTGGATAAAGTGTGGACTTATGACTTAGCGCGTTTTGCTCCCAAACTCCTAATTAGCATATTTACTGTATTTTCAAGAAATATTAATTCTTATTGGACTGCTAAATGAAATACGAGAAGTCAGTGTAAAAAAATATGAAAACATTTTCTCAGCTCATATGTGTCAATACATTCATGCTCCGCTTTGAATATGTTGATTGTGCGAGTATTTGGTTGTTGAATTTAGTAATCCATTTGATTGACAATCACCTACTGTGCACTCATTCAATTCAATTAATTGCAATTAGGTATTATTCATTACTGCGTTTGGTGACGTGCTTGGAATTGGAATTAATAAGCCCTATTACTATCGCACTTGAATGGAGCAGTTCACAATGTTGATTTGTCATTTTGCTGAATTTAATAATGAATGGCTTTTGTATTCTTCGTCCATTGATAACAGTTAAAAATAAATTAAAAATTGGAACGAGAATTTGACACACGGACAGAATCAGATCCACTTGAATCTTTTCCCCAACTTGCTCCGTTCCTTACTCTACAAGCCGTTCCTTAAGAAATCTGAGAAAACAAATAAGAAGATGAAGATATTCAGGGCGTCTTGGTTCATCATCTTCATTGTCATCTTGACTGTGGTGAGTCCGTCTGTGTCCTGGCTCCAAGGGGATGGGAAAGATTGCCTCACCTTTGATAAGAGATCAGACAACATGGATCATCCAGACTGTGAGACTGGGTGGGAACAATGCTGCGCAGGTGTGTTATATGACATACTTTAAACTTATTCCTTAGCAATTTAACCAGTTTCAAATTTGTTTAATTGAAAGTTTATTATTAAAGATGTTTAAGAAATTATTCAAATTCAAATTTTGCTATTGCCTAGGTAACTGTATCTCGCCTAAAGAACTTTGCACTGTTGCGGGACCATAAAATACCGACAAATCGCGAAATGGAATTTGCAGCGCGGGTCGCAGACGAAGACGAAGCATGAAAACAGGATTATTGAACTTTTTTTATTACTTTAAAATGTGCTTTGTATCAATAAATGCATGTAAATTGGCAATAAAATCAACAACTTGTACAAACACTTTTTCGTTTTACTGACAATGCAGTTATATGAGGCTTACCAAAATCACTGTTAGATTGTCCTGTTTTCAACAGGACGATTAGTTAAAAAATAACATCAAAAGTTGGATTCGAACCCGCAACCTTCCTCATAGGTACCGTCCAGCCCTAACTATAGGACTTACCCCACAAATTTAGCAATGGACCACTAGTTAGGCTTACATATACAGTGGCATACATTTTTAACAGGCCCACTGTAGATTTTACCAGATTTACTGTTGTGGTTTTAGAGCTTACACCGATTTTCCTACTCGCAAATATTTTAAAATTGACTACTAAACATGTTAAAGTTAACATCTAAACCTGTAAGCACTGTCGTACAAGTTTTTTGTTACCGACCACATACTGTGTGACGAGATATGGAAATAGAAAAAGAATATCTTTGCAATATCAACTGAATTATGAATAATGAAGCGTATGTAGAAAGTAGAAATAATTGCGCTTAACTTTGGGGAAAATGCAGTTACCATTATTAAAATGTTGTTTTCCATTATTTTATTTTGATTTTTTAATTAGCAATAATAAAGTGTGACTTACAATTCTGCGAGATTTTCATTCACTGTGTTAAGCATATTGCAGAAATCACTACTGTGGCAGAAAGCCATTTTCCCCGTGAGTAAGAGAACAGTAAATGACAGCTTCGTCAAAAATGGAAATAAAACTGCATCATGTGCACTTATCACGCGACCAAATCACAATAAATATTTCAAAAACTTTAGTTATTCACTCACTTGGTGAAACCCAGGGCCGGACGAAGGAATTGTGTAGGCAGCAATTGGTTTCAATACAAAATCTAGCATCTTGATTTTAGCCATGATTTTCTTTAGTAAAGCAAAATTTGGATTCACATGTTTTTAAAAAAGTAAATAATGTTCTTTTTACTTGATTTGGAAAAGTGCGAAATGTTTTATTTACATGTTTTAAAAAAGTGAATAATGTTTTTTTACTATATTCAGAGAAGTGTAAAACGTTTTATCAACATGTTTTTAGAAAATTAAAAAATTTTTATTTTACTTGATTCAAAAAAGTGCAAAAATTTCTATTTACATGTTTTGAGAAAGTTAGAAAATGTTTTATTCCCATGTTCTTGAAATGTCTCAATATGTGGCCCATACGCCTGTAACCATTAGTCTAGTGGCCTATAAGCCAGTAGTCCATAGGCCAGTGGCCCATAGGCTAGTGGCCAATACGCCAGTGGCATATATGCTAGTGGCGCAAAGGCCGGTGGCATATTGGCCGGAAGCTCATGCGCTAGTGGCTTGAAGGCCGGTGGTCCATAGGCCAGTGGTTTATTGGCCTGTGGTCCATAGGCTAGCAGCCCATAGGCCAGTGGCCAGTAGGCTAGTGGCTTATATGTATGTGGCCTACAGGGCAGTAGCTTATATTCCAGTGAAGCATTTGCCAGTGGCCAATAGGCATGTGACCCATATTCAAGTAGCCCATATTTAAGCAGCCCATAGGTAAGTGGCCTATAGGCAAGTACTCCATAGGGCAGTGGCCCATATGCTAGAGGCCTATACAATAGTGGCATGTAAGCCAGTGGCCAATATGCTAGTGGCTTACAGGTTAGTAGCCCGTAGGCCAGTGGCCCATAGGCTAGTGGCCCTTAGGCCAGTGGCCTATAGGCCAGTTACGAATAGGCCAGTGGTCTTTAGGCAAGTGGCCCATATCTAAGTGCCCCATATTTCAGTAGCCCATAGGCCAGTGACCTATAGGCCAGTGCCCCATAGGCTAGTGGCCACTACGCCAGTGGGCTATATGCTAGTGGCCCAACGGCCGGTGGCTTATAGGTCGGAACCCTGTGGGCTAGTGGCTTAAACGCCAGTGGCCCATAGACCAGTGGCTTATTGGCCAGTTGCCTGTAGGCTAATAGCCCATAGGCCAGTGCAGTGGCTTATTGTCTAGTGGCTTATAGGCCAGTGGCTCATACGCCAGTGGCAAATAGGCCAATGGCCTATAGGCCAGTCGCCTATATGCCAGTGGCCTATAGTTTAGTAGCCTGATGTTTGAAAAGTGCAAAAAATTTCATTTACATGATTTTTGAGAAAATGCAAGCAGCGGGGGCTACCTGCGCTGGCCACAATATTAAAGTAAAGTGAAGCGTGCTTAATAAAATTATAAATATTATATGCCTCATAATTAAAGTGTTAAATGTGCAAAACATGTAAAAAATTCCAAAATAGAACTATATACGCATTAGGCCACATATGAAGAGTTTGTTAGCAAAACACGTTAAGTCCACACCTCAGTGTGTGTTAGCGCGTGTTGCTTACAAACTCCTAATAAGCATATCCACGGGATTTGATAGCATTAATAATTCCTATTGGACGGCTAAATGAAAGGGTGAATGTTTTTCGATCAGACAGATTAATCTAATGAACAGACACAGACATCTTACCGTCAGACAGAATGCATTTGTTTTGCAGACAAGCTTTTACGATTTGCAGACACGTTTCAGCGACAACGTATAAAAAACAATTTATTTTGCAGACAATTAATGTCGCAAATTGTTTATTGACTGCTTTATGTTAAAAGTAATGAAACAGTGTCGCAGTAGGTAATTGATAAAATAAATCAACAAAGTAAACAATAATGTTACAATGAATCAATGAAGTAAAAAAAAGTTGAAATGTAATAAAGTAAGAATCATATGTTAGTTATTGCCGAGACTGAGGTTCCTCTTGTGTGGCATCCCTAGTCCTCCCTAGTGCAACCTTTGTACCTTTGCTGGTCTTCCTCGTTTGTGTTTTGCAGTTATAGGTAAATCTATGGCTTTGTTGGGGAAGGAATGAAGATTCTTGTGAACTGCAAGTCCGTAAATGTGTTTGCACACAAGTTTCTCGTTGAAACTAACACAAGAACAAGAAGATGCTTTCCAGTTTTTATATATTGTACAAAAGGTAGGTATAACTCAGCTCATCGTAGTCTGACGTCATCCAAGTTTATTAATACTTTTTTCATTCGACAATATTTACCAAAGGGCTTAATTAGTTGAGTATTTTTGTTTGGCTGCTAAATAATTGTCAGCAGGAAAAATTGTTAGAATATACAAAATTTTGTCTGCATATAAAATGAATTTGTCTGCAAATTCAGCTGATTTTTTGTCTGCAAAACTATTTTTTTCCGCTGAAGCGTTAAAATACCACCCGCAAAAAAATGTCTCAGTGAGTTCGATGAGCGAGATCTTTGAGGAGAAGCATTCAGACCAACAACATAAACATTTCGACTATTTAGATAATATATAACAAGAACTAATGTAAAATGCAACCCTAGCCATACAAATTATGTGGTTTACATTTTAAAAGTAACCATCCTGTGTGCTTATTTTCAGTCTTCTATACTGACTTTATAAAAATTATTTAACACCCCCCCCCCTTTTCAGTCCTTCACATCCCTATGTATGACGCTTACAGACCACACTGGGTCCAGGCATAGGAAGTTTTTGTCATGGGTTTGAATGTGGCGCTGAACTTGCTTTAGAAGAGAATTTATATACATATGTAAATTTCTCACCAGGAAACCGCCACATAAACCAACATTGTAATGTTACCCAGAAGACACAAAATTTAAGTACAATGTGCAGTTTTTGATGCTGATCATTTCTGCGTATGCATACAAAATATGTGACCTTAACTTTAGGATTTTTTGTAGGTCAAAGGTCAAGATATTTATTTTGGCACATATTTACAAAAATTAGGTACAATACACAGTTTTTGGTGCTGATCATTTTTCCGTATGCATAAAATATATGTGACCTTGACTTGAGGATTTTTTGTAGTTCAAAGGTCAAGATATTTATTCTGGCACATATTTACAAAAAGCTAAGTGCAATATACAGTTTTTGATGATGATCATTTCTGTTTGTATATTACTGTAATGTGACCTTCTCTTAAGGATTTTTTGAAGGTCAAAGGTCAAGATATTTATTTTGGCACATCATTCCAAAAAATTGGCAGTATGCCAGAATATTTTTCAAAATTTTGGAAATTTTTTTAACTTGATGTTGTGGAAACATGTGTTACGCATCGATTACAAAAAACTAGATCCAAATCAGTTGAGTTTTGTAAAAGTTAGTATTGTTTTCAAAATTTTGAAAACAGTTTTCAAAATTTTGAAAAAAGTTTTCAAAATTTTAAAATGCCCAAAAATAATGTTGCAGAGACACGTGTTGTACATCCATTAAAAAAATTTAAATCAAATTCGTATTATAAACCACTGAGTAAGGGACGAATCCCCGTAAATACCCGTTTGCCCATTAACTAGTTTACCAGGGAGTTTTCCCCCAAAACAAAAACAGTTATATGTTACTATAAGTATTATCTTCAAAATTTATACATTTCATGCAATTTCGTCTCCCAACGGTTTTTGCCTCTCTTTTCTTTCCTTAATCTACTCTGAAGACAACTTAGGGGTTGTCCCTTGTGAGTTATAACGATTAAGTTTAAAAATTAAGTTTAATATGTTTCCGGCACCCCTTGGCACGTAATTTTTTTGTAAACTGTAGCTAAGACTCAGGGCTATATTTTAGCGCAAACCACTAATGCAATTATTAGCAATTATGTTAGTTATGAGAAATTTAAAATTAGCCATTTACTTAAATTGCGCATTGAACTGACATGTCAGCTTTCACATTTTATTTGACACGGTTACAGTTCAATCTGATTTCTAAAAAACGGCTACAAGCTACGTAATAAAAAAACTATTCTCTAATAGAAAAAAGTTATCCACATTATTAACTCCTATCGTAATAGAAACTGGTCTATTTAAATGTGATGATTCTTGTGGTAAATTACCTACAAATCTATTAAATTTTATAGCATTATTACTTGTAATTGAATTTTTAAGGTCATGGTATTTTTCAATCACTTTTTGCGTACTCATTTATTAAAGAAAAAATTTGTAAAGGGAAAAACTATTTTTTAATTTATGCAAATATTTTATCAAGCTTTTTTTACCAAAGGTCTCTCCATTTTTTGCATTATAGTATTCATTTAACTGCTTTAACCTTTTTTCACAATTTAAGCTTTCAGCATTTCCTGATAAGTTCTGTTTATCATTTGCTCTTGTCATAGGTTACGTATTTAGTATTTGTATTCATTTATTAATATTTTAAAGATAAAGTAATTGTGTCTACTGGCGGATGAGCCACCGGCATATAGGCCACTGGCTTATAAGCTACTTGCCTATAAGTTTAAGCCACTGGCCTATAAACCACTGGCCTCTATGCTACTTGCATATGGGCCACTGGCCTATGGGCTCCAGGCTTGTAAGCCACTGACCTATGGGCTACTGGCGTATGAACCACTGGCCTATTAACCTTTGTTCAATAGGCTACAGGCCTATAAGCCAATGGCCTATTGGCCACTGGACTATGGGCTACTGGCCTATGGGCTACAGGGCTACGGGCCACTGTTGAAGAAAAGAGTAAAGAAGGCTTGAATGGGGCCTGAACCCATACTTCCTGTATCTAACAGCGTAAAGCATAGCGAAATCTGCTCATGGCAGCGTAACCTACATCTGCGCAGGTGGACAGAAAGAAAGGACTACAAAATTGCTAAACTACTTTCTGTAAAGCCGAATTATTCTACCGGCTCAATCTCACTTGTGTCACTATTGAGGCAGGCGATGCAGTTTCTGACGTACATTAACTCAGGACACTGCCCGCTGCAAAAGCATCCCCACTGTATGGGCGTTGGTAATTCCCCGCTATGCCAAGAGTGTGGTGAGGAAAACGAAACTGTACTACATTATCTGGTAAGGTGTCGTATACATAATATGCATGCAAAGCTTAAACTGGTTCTTCAGTCCTAGCAAGGACCTGCATAAAATAATCACATAGGCCTCTAGAAAAGACGTGTTAGCACATTTAATTGCTACAGGTCGATATGACAGGGGCTATAATAATTATTTAGTTAAGTTTTAAATAGGGATTGCAATTGGTCAGTAATGGCCTGCGCTAACTTGGTGCTATTATTATAACGGTATTTAAGACCCTAAAGAGAGAAAGACAATTTTATTAAAATAAATTTGACACTGTCGTCCAACGACGATAGCCCAACGACTCAGTATACGTTGCACAATTTCGTTATACATAGTTCATGCTTGTTAGTTTAATTAAATACATTAGAGTTTTAAAATTATCAATCAGTAGTAGGTATACAAGAAAACAAATGGTGCACACACATTTAAACAGATTTACTCAAAACAGAGATAACTATGTCGTCAATCAGCGTAAAAGGTAGGCATTAAGTTTTTATGAAATTGAGGAAAAACTTTGAAATCGTCCTGCATGCCCTAATGTACAGCTCTACTACACGAATTTCAGTAAGTCCCAATTTCTGTTTGAAGTAGGGAATGCAAGGGTCATAAATTTTTTGTTTCTCCTTATAAATGGCCTCTAATTGATTCATGTCATTTTGTTCCATACGCTCGGTTGGATGAAGTATAATTCCTTGCTTCGTTCTTAAGTTGTAAACAATTATGTCAACACGTCTTGAACCATCTCCAGTACATTCAGCTTCCTAAAGAACTTTCCACACTAATTTTTGCATTGCTTTAGCAAATTAAACGGCGAACTGTGTGATGTTGGTTATTACGAATCAGCTCTCCACAGTGACAACGTCCAAGGATATGTCCTCTCGTTTCAATTTCCTTACAACCATGTCGGCAATAAAGGGATCCTTGGTCAGGTCAGGGGATAGCATTCACGGCTAATACATTACCAACCATTTTTATAGCTCTGATGAGGAAAGTCCAATTTTCGAATGAATTCATTTATTGGCATACCGACATTCTTGAAATTAAATCACACCCTGCCTTTTTTGCGGCAACTTACACCAGATATCGTATTCCAAACTCCTTAAATGATCTTTGATGAACTTACTCTTTTCCCTTATAATAAACCATGTTTTGCCTAACTTCAAATGGCACATCCAGGTAGTCTAAGCATTGAGATTTTTCAGTATCGAAATCCTTTACTTCGTGGATGAAAGCATGACCTGACAACGGCAAAAGTTCTAGTGCATTAAAATTCTGAGTGCCAGGTTCCTATTTAGCACGAATAAGTCCTATTCCCTCACACTTTGAGCTAGAGTACAGCATGCTGATGGGAGTACTTATTGGAGGATTAATAATTTCTTTCACACAACTACGAATTATTCTGTCAATCGACTCTAAAAAGTTTTTAGATAATTTGAAAAGCGGTGCCATCTGGAATGGGTAGATTAGGGTAGGCCATATGTAGTCTGTAAGCACCTTTAATTTTTGATCAGGTCTAAGCATTGGAGTAGACGTTAATCTTTAGATTTTTGCACTAAATTTCTTGGCAACCTTTGCTTCATCAAAAACATTACAATCATTGAACGTGACTCCTAAGTATTTAATTGTATCTTCAGGTCCGATACAATTTATGTAGAAGTCAGTTCCTACTTGAAGTGGGTCCTGACATAGCGCACCCTTTACAATGCTAACAGCTGCACTTTTTAATGGATTCATATAAAGACCAATACGAGCAAAGGACTATGTGCTCTGTGCTCTGTGCTCTATACATACATTGGCCACTGGCCTATGGGCCACCAGGTACCACCAGGTACCACTAGGTAGGGTGAGGTTAGATTAGAAAGGAAAAATCTAAACAACAAAACAACGAGCAGTCCGCAAGTTGAAGGCCAAGTTTAAGCAAAATCAGACGTTGTCTTAAGTCGTAAATTGTAATCCATAAAAAAATCTACTTTTTAATAAAATACATATTAAAAGGTGCGGAGTCCGGTGTTCAGTGTCTCAGTTAAAAAAATTATGCTAATTTTCACGTTAACAGTTTCAAAAACATTGTAATATTGTTTAATCAGTTAAAATTGTCCAACGATTTCAGTAGAATTTAAAAATATAAGAATTAGCAAACTATGTCATAACTTTATACTTTACCTCAATTAATTTCATAAATTTATTTAAGTACCTACTTTGCGTAGGGCAAAAATACTAGATTTAAAATATTTAATATAGTAGGAATTCGCCTACGTTAAAATAATTATTAGCCTATAAAATTATTTTAACACTATAATTAATATTTTATATTTCTTTTTTGGAGTAGCTGTTTAGGTGAGGTTTTTAGTAAAGATTGCTGTCACGGCTACAAATTTTAAAGTTTCGATTATTAAGAAAGACAGGTATACGTTATCTATAAATATATTAAAAATTAAAATTATAAAAATAGCATTTTAAATAATTTCACTATCTGAGCAGGGAAATATTTCAAGTAAAGGAATTAGTTGTATTATCTATAGGTGTCAAGATAAATATTCCAAACTTGTTTTATTTTTTGTATGTAGGCGCAATAACTAATTGCGACAACAACAAAAAACATTAAGTATACATGTAAATGTGTAAAATGTTTTCGTAGTATTCGACTTTTTTAATTTTTCATACAATTAAAATTAGAGGTTTTGTATTATTTTTTATGCAAGTATGAGATGCAGACGTTTCACTTCTTATTTAATTTTATGGACTATGTATTCAGACATGGACTGAACACATTTTTTTAAATTATATACGTGGCAAAAATAATTTTAATCCGAGAAATTAACATAAATCAAATCCGTGTTTATAAATTAATTTTAACTTGATGTGACAGGCCACCAGATAAAATAGATCTGTATCATCTATTATTTAAATTTACATTCTAAATAATAGCGACTAAGAATTTTTTTTTGATTTTGTATTTTGCATTGAAGGGAAGCTCAGACTTACTTTTGTTACTACAACATTTAATTACTGCATCAACTTTGCATTAATTACTATGAAGAGAGATAGAGAGAGAGAAACGGTGGTAAGTGAGCGAAAACTGACCCTGGTAATTGATATTTAAATTCTCAGAAAATCAAATAAAAACTGTACGAATTGTAAGTTTACATTATTGGCATTATATACCGTGTTATTATACAACTATTAATAAATGTCTATTGTAATTTTTGAGAAGTTACTGTTATTTTTGTTTGTAGCTCAAGTTGGGTTACGTGTCTCATGCAATGTTTTAATACCAATACAAAGTAGGCCTAGACACGTAGTCTTATCATTTAATAAAAGTCGTTTTCATTTTGATGTTTTTAAATTTATTAGGGCTGAAGTGTTTTTAATAATTAGGTACTTAAATACACTTTTATTTATTTATCCTGTTAACAAGGTTACACAATAAATTATTAATTGACTGAAAAAATATCTTTTATATTTTATTCTTTACGAACGTTTTAATAGACATGTGGACATGATGATGCAGCATCCTGTTTATTAAAAAAATGGAAATTAATGTTATTTTTTCTCTCACGCAGGTCCAGTGTATAAAACTGCAATATACATTAGTCAATAAAATGCTGACAAATGAATAATTCTTGTAGCAAGTAAATGCGAATTTTGCACACTTGAAACGTTTTCATAACTATAACAGCAGAATTTAATATGACCTGACAGCCATGTGCCAAAACAATTACCCTCTAAAGAATAGTTTGCCTACCTGCATATATGTGCGCAATGAAAAGAATGGGATTTTTGTAGTCATCAGCCACAAACGTTTTAATATCAGCTAATAACGTTAAAACACGTGCATATATGTATGCTATAGTATATCCTTGCCACAGAAAGTAGTAAATTAAGCCACTTAACAGTAACCTATTTAAATAGGCTAAAACAAAATAAAATCGTGGATGTAGAGAACATCTGTTTTTTTCCAAAACTATATAAATTAAGTACTTTAGACGTTACATTGAGGTTGCATTAACGATGCATATTACATGTACTTATTCACTAACTTCATATACAACTTCACGGAATACTATAAACACATTGCTGATTTTACGTGTGAAGCGTCCCGTGTGGTTTATTTTTGGGTAATTAAAGAATTCGTATTGCTTTCACCTGGTAAGGTTTACTTCTATTTGCACTTTTTTATTAGGTTTATAATTATTCGGAATATTAAATACAACTATTATTTTTCATTTTTTACGGAGTGTAAATTTTATTGTATTCACACTGAATTCACACATGTCACATTTATTATTTAATATAGATTATTATTACTTATTTTGTTTGATTTATTTACGTTTCATAGTACAGTCTGAGTTTGGACGTGCAGTTGCAATATCAAGTACTTTATTGTATGCAGTTTTCTATTGGCTGCAGATTAGAAAGAGTCCGCTTTAAAAAAGGTAAGCAAAATATTTTATATTAACGCCATCACGTTAAATTAAAATTCCAACTCAAGTCCTACATTCAATTATTTCAAAATTGTAAACGGTGCGACCATTTTCAAAGTAAAAACACTAACGAGGGAATAGTCACAACCAGGCGACTGGAAACTACCCAGACCATTTCATTCTGAAAAGAGCATTTAAAAGAAGTAGGGTCAAAGACACAAATTTGCTAATGTTTATCAAATGGACGCCATATTTAAATTTATTTTTAAGTCTTAAATTGTGTCTGCAATTTCCTAATTAACTTTGATGAAATTTGAATTTTTTTGACGATAACAATATTTTTTAAAATGTTATTTCTGGGATTTTGAAATTCAAAAAAAATTATTTTTATTTTAACAAATTAAATGTTGCTATCACAATAAAGTCCACGATATTGTTTTAAAAATTTGATTTTTTGAAAATCTTGTATCCTATTTAACGTTTATTCAACTTTTCATAACATCAAAGTATTGTCATATTTATAACATTACCTAAAAGGTGAGTTTTGGGTTTTTAAAATTCCAAAAACTATCTGCTTTGAAAAATATAAATGTTACATACCTTTTCGGGCCTTTTTGAGATAGCGCGTTTCTAAAAACGTCGCCCAGTTGTGATCATTCCCTCGTAAGATTATGTTGTACTTTTATATTATATTTATTTTTGAACCAGCTATTTAACTGATAGAAAAAAAATACACTATATTTTGTTCAACAATGCAGCCTATATGCTAACCAGTGTAAATATTCCTTCTTGCATTTAGTAATTACATTAATGCCTGTAGCTGCTCCTGACAAGAAAGCCATTCCAAATGGTTTATCTAGATTTAAAAAGTAATTCAAAAATTCAGAATATTTTTTAATAGTCCAGATTTTATGTATCTGGACGGCATTTTGCGCTGTTACGACCAATAGAGCTGAATAAATTTACAAAGGTTTTAATATTTTAAACAGTTTAATACATTGCAGCCTCGTAACTTTTAAACGTTTGATCTAAAAATTATTAAATTTGAATTTGTTTTTATTTTTAGGCTTTTTGCTACAACAAAAACATATTTTGGATCCAAAAATTCAAAACTTTTTATTTCTCTTTACAAAAATAAAGAAATTAATTTTATAAGGCCTGCTTATAACTTGTGATTAAAATTTTTTTAAATGTATTAAAAGTTTTAAATTTTTAAAACACTGACCTAAAAAAATCTAAGTTTTAAAAAAAAGCAAAGATTATTAGTAGGCAAAAGGTGCCTGATTTTTTGCAATGGAAATTTTTAAATCTCGGCGTCTTTCTCTTGTGGTACACATACTTAGTATTACAGGCATTAAATGTGGGACCAGACGTACGCAAATAGTAATTACAGAAATAAAAATTGATCCTATTTTATGAACTGTATTACGTCTTTTAAAACTCAGATAACCACCGTTTAACCCATTGGCAGAGATCACTTGAAGTTTAAAAAGTAAACATTTATTTACATTAAATCTTTTCGACATGTCATTTTAGTTATAATCAAAAAAGGCATTAGAAAATTTCAAAAAATTACTTTAAATACTGTGTTAAATATTCTGCCACCTTAACATATTGTAAAGGTACCACCTGAGAAGAAATATAAATCAATTTACAACAGGATGATGCCAGAGCGACCACCACTGTCGTACAAAGGAATACGAAGCATAACTAACTCGCTTCTTACAACCCTAAATAACACTTCGCCGCCATCAATCGTGCTACTTTTGGTATTTTTAATTCCAAATTGCATTGCTCAAACGGAGCGCGACATTCAAATTTCAGCGCTTAATACAATTGACAGGGAGTTTTCTCAACGCTGTGCCTCTGGGGGCAGCGACTTTGACGGCAACTGCAATAAATACGTTCCAGACGAAGCGGACACCAGAATGTGTGAGCCTGGAAATGATTTAAGTGGAAATGCTACTCTTATTTTTGGAAGCAGACAAGGCATTGCCCAACTCTCCCTCAGTCAACCAACTGTACGACAATTTTAGTTATAACTGCCTACTGTTTCAATTAAACTACAATTAAAGCATTTAAAGAAATGGGTACTTACAATTAGCTGGTTTTTGTAATTCTGCACTTCAATTGGTAGTTACATATTTAAAAAAAGATCGGTAATTAATTAATATATGGTGATCTTTAAATTCATATCAGGTGACCCTAATACAGGAGCACAAACCTGATAAACGAGCTCTAGACTTCTTGTATCGAACAAATACAATATTTTGGGGTGGTGATACCGGAGTCATGTACACAGCTCCAGTTCAATGCAAAGCGTCCAAAGCAGTTGTACTCAGTGAGCCGGGATCTTTTATTTTGTGCTTAGCAGTTGACTGGATCTACAATCATGTTTATTACGCGGATCATAACAAAAATAAATTAGTCATGATGAATTTAGATGGAAAAATGAAAAAAGTTCTCTTCACCACTGAAGTAAAAGCTACACATGCTATTGTTGTAAATCCCTTAAGCGGGTAAGTAAAAATACCCTTATAGTAAAATTCAATTTTTAAAGTTTAAAATCACATGTCTGCACGGTTAATGTCTGAACTTGTATAGGTGGATCTACTGGGTGAATTCAGATATTCAAACAGTTGAGAGGGCTGGATTGGATGGATCGCAACGGGAAGTTATTACAAATACAAGTCCTGCACGTCCGTATGGCCTGGCATTAGATATGACGGAGAATCGACTCTACTGGACAGCATATGGGAATCTGTGTTCAATTCATTCAATGAATCCGGACGGTTCGGACCAAAAATTAATTTTTCAGGCAACTGAGCCAGCTTTTCCAAAAAGTTCGTTCCGAGCCATTACAACATTTGGAAATAACGTGTACTGGAGGGTCCATAATACAAAGATGGGAATTTACAAAACTAACAAATGGGGCGGCAGAAACGCGACACTAATATTTTCGCATACTGGAGTAATTAGAAAAATAAGAATACAAATAATCATTGCTGCATTTTTTCATATATAAAAATCCGAATTCTAGATTTTGGGATGTGTTCAACTAATAAAATTTTAATAACTGCATTTCCTATTAAGATATAACCACTGCCTTATGTTGGTGTGTCTGTAATACTACATAATTTGAATGTTTCAGAGAGATGCGTTATACACCCTTCAAGCGTATCACTCTTCTAAGCAGCCTAAGGGTGTCAATTATTGTGAAAACCGGATGGGTGGTCAGTGTTCCCATCTTTGCTTTCCCACTTCATCAAATGGAATTGTGTCTAAGGCCACTAAGTGCTCTTGTCCAGATGGTAGCACGCTTTCCTCCAACCAGCTTACTTGCACTTTTACAAGTTATGACAACATTGTATGATAACGTTATTTTGTGACCGACCCCTAACTAGTGTTACCCTTTTGTTGTTATTCTTACATGCATGCAAATCACATTTGTTTAAATTTAAATTAAAGTTGTTTGATATACACTACATGTATAAAACAAGTGGTTTCAACTTTTAAAAAAATATTTTAATTAAAAATTCTCCACTTTTTACAATTTTGCGAACAGAACACTATAGAATTTCTAGAAACAAACCACTTTTAAAAATATAAACGTTTACAAAAATTCAAATAAAACGAAGAACTATCAAGTTTTGCTGCTTTTAGTTTAGTTGTGCTGGAGTGCTGGTATTTTCTAGATTGCATTTAATATGTAGACTTTGAAGAAATCATTTATTTCCATTAGGGTACGAATTGCTAGGGTCAACCGCTGGGGTACTAATATAAAGGGTACAATATCCAAGGGGACGACTGCCAACTGAACCCATGCATAAAGCCAATGAAAATATTACTATTTTAGTACCCATCCAACCCCATGTTATCCTAATGATGTTATTTAAACGGCTATCTTGAACACTTACTATGTCGATAATATCCGGTGAAGCCAACTTACCCTGCCAATGCCATCTTTTATAGTCCGTATTATTCCTTATTCAAATAACATTTGAATTATATTCATACATCATTTATTACAATCATAATACTGCATAAATTATTTACTGCATTTACGCTTACAATGCGGATAACGCGGATGTATTAATGCATGTCAAAAAAGAACACTTTACCTAAAATGTCCAAAAGGTCATGTTGTTAGTTTAAACGATTTCCCTCTCCGACTTCGTCCATCGAACGCAACAGTTTATTTTTCCGCATTATATGTAGTCTGGACCTGCTTATATATTTTGAGGGTAGCCTAAAAGACTCGTGTACGGTACAAAAATTGGTTAGCTGATAAAAGTAATTTTTTAAAATTGTACAAAATAGATAATTAATTAGCAAACTGCGCATTTTTATCCATTTAAAGTTTGCAATCATCAATCACTGCGAGTACATAGGTCAGTTAGAAATTTTTATAAATGATAAAATTGAAGATCTTTTTGGCATAAGGTGTCAAGTCCATCGAATATATAATACCTTCTTTTTTTATTTACGTTCATTTTAATGCGTAAAGGTAAAACAATTAATTGGTGTTTACCTTTACTCTAAAAAAACGTTAGTTAAATTCGAAATTCACCGTTTGGGAGTTCGGAATACTTATCTCGATTTACTTGATAGAAATTTATAAGCCTTATTGAATTTTGCCAATCAAATCGAAATCCCTGCTGTTCGTAAGAATTTAATAAGTTTAGTTCTGGCCTTACCCATGCATCACAGTAACTTATATGGTTAACATATTCACATAAATTCATCCTATATTTTAAACAAATTTACTTGTCCTGCTTTGTCAATCAATTCTTAATTTAGATTATGAAGACAATGACAGCTAAACGTGGTTTTCCAAGAAAGACTCCGCAGTTGAATAAAAAATAGTAGACAATAAACCTCTCGTCCAACCGCAAAATTAATCGGCCAGAATTTCAAGGATGAAAAATGCAGCAAAGACATTAGACAGGCAGTTGACAAGTTGAAGGCCACGTCTACGCACGATTAGACTTTGTCTCGAGTCATAACTTGTAATATTTAAACAAATCTCCATAATAATAGGCTATAAATCACAGTATTTTCCCTCCGGTGTCCGGTGTCCTGTGTAACGGTTTCAGATCTCACATTTATTTTATATTAACCAATTTTAACAAAATTAATATCGTTTGTGTCACAATTTAAAGCAATCTCAGTAAATGTAAAAATGTTAGTATCGGCAAACCCAGAAATTGAGTTCAGTAACTTCCCGACGAAACTCCTGTTGATCAGCATTAGCCCAATTCTGCTCTTAGCGTGTGAAAACTAGCAGATAAGGGTATAAATTATCAGCCTTAAAAACCCGTTTTAATTATAACAAACGATTGGTTTAACCTACCGTGATTACCTTGTTAGGCAGAGACGAATTCCGTCCGCAGGACGGGCCGGGCTACGTGTAACATTTATAATGCTCATATAGGTGAGGTTATTGTCTCAGGATGATTATTGCAATGCAGTATGCAGGGGCGAGTAACAAAATTTACAGAAATGTATTTCCCTATATTCTGTTTTAAAAGCAATTACTGAATACTGCTTCATATTGAAAGTGTTTGACTGCTGGAACAAAGAAAGTTCAGGGGTAAGTCCGAGTAGACAATTTTTGTGCATTATTGAGTTGAGTGAAATTCGTTTAACGTTGACAATCGCTTAGTTCGCTGTTCATTATAAAAGGAGTCTGGTCACACGAAGATTTTATTTAGCTAGAATTGTTCGGCCCAATAACACTACACACAATACAAGCTTTTAGTTTCTTCTCATGTTTTTTTTAACAGCAATAATTTTACACTTTTTGTTTTTTGAATCTTTGCTCGAACAAAGTTTTGATTTTTCCACATTTATTAACTAATTAAAAAAACCGTTTGCTTCAATTAGTCAACATGAAGATCTTCCTCATCTGTTCCATTTGCATCTTTGCCCTTCTCAGTGTTAGCGATGTAAACGGAAAGCCACAAGCTCCATCTCCTGAAGGCGAAGATCCGCTATTACCACCTGTCAGTGCTCCTTCCCCTCCACCTCCTGAAAAAGGTGCTCCTCCTATTGCCACTTCTGTTGCCCCTCCTGTTGCCCCTCCTGCTGCCCCTCCCGCAGAAGGCGATCCTCCTCCACCTGCCGATCCTGCATATTACTAAGGTTGATCAATGCCATAACTATATACTTTGCCATAACTACTTTCTTAAATTAGTTTAAGTACCTACTTTGCGTAGGGCAAGAAAACTAATTTAAAAATATTTTTTATTGTAGAAATTTTCTTACGTTTAAATAATGGATATTAATTTATTTTAACTCTATAATTTATAATTTTATATTTTTTCTTTTAATAGTAAAGCTTGACTAAAGCAAAGTGTTTCTAAAGAAGATTGCTACCATGGCTGAAACTGTTTGAGTTCCCAGGGCCGTGCTTACAGGGCAGCGCAGGCAGCCCCCGCTGCCTAAATTTTTAAAAACTTGATTTTTTGAATTTATGAAATACGTCGATTTCCGCATGGATATTTGCAGACATAAATTTGCCCATAAATATATTGTATGAAAATTCTTAGATTAATATACTACAGCTACAACAAACACCATCAAACCCATTGCACATATTCCCTCTGTCAAAAGCAAAAATCTTTTACTTTCACAGCCTAGCTCCTGCGTTGTATATCGTTTTGTCCCGATGCATGATTAATATACACTTTGAAAATGCCATCTATCCCGATGAGCTTCTGAAAGAATTACTTTACCAAGAGATTACCCTTGATGTCCTCTTATCCGAAGTAAACAAAAAATCTAGCATCGTGCTACTTCGGGTATTACCGAAATTTAAAGTGTACAAAACAATTTAATTTACAACTTTTCGCCTAAAAATATCCAAGTACAGGGCACAAAGTGAATATTTCAATGAATTTCGGCAGCTTTGTATGTTGGGACAAAAAAAAGAAAGTGTACTTACATTCTTTAAACTTTTTGTGGCAAGTACTAAGGCATAGATGAGCTGCAGTGCAGATTTTGAGAACAAAAACACACTGTTTGTGCGCCACAATTTGTTATGTCCCAATATTTAACATGGCTTAAATGGCGAAACAAGTATTTTTGATTGTGCTCCAAGGATTGCAGTTTTCAACGTACTGGCAAAAGTGGATGTTAGTATGCTTAGAGTTACCTGGGCTTTCACCCTCATATGCGGAAAAAGGTCAATTTTTTTGAACCTGTCGCGCGCAAAATTTCAAAAAACCAAAATTTTTAAAATATTCATTCTTGTTTTATTTTTTAATCCATGCCGACTGGTAGCTCCTACAATTCCCGTCCGATTTTCAAAAAAATTGAAGTTTTGTAATAAAAATAAAATAATAATTTAAAAATAATAAATAAAAAATTGTGGCACACAAACGGTATGTTCGATTGTTCCCAAAACGTGCACTGCAGCTCATCTATGTCCTAGTACTTGCCACAAAAAGTTTGAAGAATTTAAGTAACTTTTCTGTATTTTGTCCCAATATACAAAGCTGCCGAAATTCATTGGAATACCCACTATTTGCAAGGTTGTCTTTAAAACAATTTTTTTATCGACGCACGAGCGTCACTGGTACAAGAAATTTTCCGAGCCCTTTTGCATGATGATTGCAAAATTCTTTGAGGAATCGATTAAATTTATCACGAGGGTCACTGATGCAAGGATAATAATTAATATAATTCCCTTATGTCCTCCGATGAAAACTAGATTTTACGCGCTTAATTCAAATCTTTGTTAGGGTTTAGGACTTTTTGTAACCACTGTGCTAGAGTGCGACTGTGTGAGAGAGCTAACAGCAGCTAGCACTAATGGCGCTATAAAAATTCTCAATTTTCATAACCATCAACCTCCATTGTCATTTTATTACCAATTGCTTATATTATCTTTCTCATTATGTGTCATACTTTGACAATCTAACCACCATGTATAACTGATAGCGCCATTTCTGGTACCTCAGTATGTAGGTTACAGGCACCATATACTAGTCATCACAATCAGTAGGCTTACAGTAAACGATAATAAACGTAATAATGTACAGTAAGGGAAACTAAGATTGAAATATGGCAAGGAAAAATTTTGCATGCAAACAAATGGCAGCTTTATCCTTACTATATATCCCTTTCAGTTGCCTCGTTAATAGTTGCTAAAAAGTAACAACAGCAGCAGTGCTCAGGCTCTGTTTTTGGGTATTTGACGACCATACTGTATAAATTGGAGACGCCCTTTGCCGGCATTGTGAAGGCCAGACATCTATCAGTTTGCCTATAAAATCGGATGTCTGTAATTTTGGAAATAAAGTCAGACATCTATCAGTTTTATTAAAGGCAGTATATCCAACAGTTTGCTTAAAGGCCGGACATCTATCAGTTTTCTTAAAGGGTGCAGGACTATTGGCGGTAGTGGGGGGGACAATATGCTGTTAATTATCGCGTAACAAATTAGCGGTAGAGGCTTTGGGGCTATTGGCTGTTAATTATGAATGTGTCCTATTTGCTGTCAATTTTATTATTTATTTTGAAAAAAAATTAAAAACTTATTTCATGATGTCGACGTAATATTAGAAAAATTTTTAAATTGAATATGATAAATTGATCACTTCAATGGATTGTAGTGAACCATTAGGTCTTCCTCGTCCTTGTGGGGATAAATTCTTGACAGCTTCTTTTTGCGTACATGATAGACCTGTCTTGGTTTTTTCCTGTAAGTCACCATGATCCATTTCTTCTAATTAAAAGTACGATGCACTCGCATTAACTTCAGGATGCACTGATTGTACCTTTGCTACACAACTCTTTCCTTCCATTTTCCATGACGATAAGAGTAATACAATGTGGTGGTCACCAATAAATCCCCGGCAGTTATCTTGTTAAAATAGTTCTTTTTCCAGTTATCGGCAATGTTTACTTGTGCTTGCTCTAATGTTTCGAAGGATCTCACAAACTTGCACTTGTATGTAAGAGTTTAGAGATTTTTCAACCTTAAGGTTATATCCCACTCTGTTGCATTATTGCACCAAATTTACTGTGTGATTTGAAGATCCCTCGAAGTAGTATTATACTAAATCGCATTGGGCTTCGCATCGTATTTTTACAAACTTGAACTTATTAATACACCTTCTCAGTTTTTCCTCTGTCACACTGCCGGAAGAATCTTGCGATGTCATGTTGTTGTGGCTCGTAGAAATGGACTGATCCTAAGTATACGTGACTGCAACATTAACATCAATCACTACTATGCAAACTATACTTTAAATTGACATTTAGGGTAACTATTGCATACATTACGCAAAACCTATGAAATGGGAACACTTTTTTTTACTACCGCCAATAGTCCCGAAAAAAAGATGAATTTTAAGGATTTAATTACAGCATTCGCCTCTACCGCCAATAGCCCTTTTTCTAATTAACAGCTAATACGAAATCTTGTACCGCTAATAGCCTTTTTGGCACCGCCAATTGCCTTTTTGCCTTTTCTTAAAGGCCGGACATCTATCGGTTTCGTTGAACAATGGACCTCTATTAGTTTTCTTAAACGATGGGCATCCATCAGTTTACTTAAAGGCCGGACATCCATCTGTTTTTTGAACAGAAATCTGCCAGTTTGCTTAAAGACCGTATATGTATCAGTTTGCCTGAAGTCGGACATCTATCAGTTTGTTTTATTGCTGGACATCTATCAGTTTCCTTGAACGTTGGACATCTATCAGTTTGCTTGAAGGCTGGATATCTATCAGTTTGCTTCAATGCCGGACATTTATCAGTTACCTTAAACGGTGGACATCTATCAGTTTTTTTGAAGGCCGGACATCTATCAGTTTTCTTCAATGCTGGGCGTATCAATTTCCTTAAACAGTGGACATCTATCAGTTGAGTTGAACGGTGGAAATCTATCAGTTTCCTTGAACAGTGGATATCTATTAGTTTGCTTGAAGGCCGGACATCTATCAATTTCGTTGAACAGTGAACATCTATTAGTTTCCTTAAATAATGGACATCTATCAGTTTGCTTCAATGCCGGACATTTATCAGTTTCTTTAAACGGTGGACATCCATCAGTTTTCTTGAAGGCCGGACATCTATCAGTTTTCTTCAACAGTAGACATTTATTAAATTGCTTGAAGGCTTGACATCTATTAGTTTTATTGAACAATGGACATCTATCAGTTTTCTTCAATACCGGAAATTCATCAGTTTGCTTCAATGCCAGACAGAAATCAGTTAGCTTTAGGGCAGGACATCTATTAGTTTGCCTATAAAGTCGGGCATCTGTCATTTTAGAAATGAAGTAGATTATCTATCAGCGTAACAACTATAAAGCCTGACATCTATCAGTTTGTTTGAAGGCGGTTTATCTACCAGTTTGCTTGAAATCCGGACATCTATCAGTTTACTTGAAACCGGACATCTATCAGTCTGCTTGAAAGCCGAAAATTTATCAGTCTGGTTAAAGGCCGGACGTCTATCAGTTTGCTTATATAGTCGAATGTCTCTGTTTTCCAATATTGCCGGACACGTATTGAAGGCCTGATACTTATTAGTTTACTTATGTTTTAGTTGGACATCTATTAGTTTGATTGCATAGGCTGATATGAATTATGAATCGAATTATTTTGTTAGTCTGACATAAATAAGTTTGCTTGTATAGTCAGACATCTATCATTTCGCTTGTATATTCTGACATCAATAGGTTCTATTTCGTAATTGTTCAGTGTGCCTATATGTCCAGGCCTTTACCACAGTCTGTATAGTTCGACAACTTTAAGTTTTCTTGTTGAGTCTGATATCTATCAGTTTTCTAGTTTTAATATAACTCACTTTGCTACTAAAGTTAGCTATTTTTTAGTTTACTTTCCATGGTCGAGAAGCTGGGTTTGCTTGCAAAGGCGAACACCTAAGATCTATCAGATCATACGTAGAGAGTAAGCTTTTATAGTAGGACATTTTTTAGGGTTATTGGGCAGTCAGACGTGTATCAGCATCGTTGTATAACTTGACACATATCAGTTTCCGAATGATGTCCGCTATCAATCTGATAACGTATAATTAAAGTTGAGACGCACCCAGGCAGCATTTGAAGAGTTTTTTGGCAAAACAAGATAAGTCCATCAAATGAAATTTTACAGGAACAACAAAAAATGAATAAAATGAATAAATGGTAACAGGTAACGTTTTTGCAATTCAATTTTTTTCTACAGGTACTGCATCTGACGACTCGCAATTACAAGTAGTTTTATAATTCAAGACGGACTCTGGAATTTCTAAGAAAATTTTTAAAAATTTCAACTTGTGGACTTATCCCGTTTTGAAAAAAAACAATAACTTAACATGCAGTAAAACGTCCGTGACATGAAATTTTAATCGTTTTTAATGAAAACAAACTTTTTCTTAAGTTTTCATCTGTCATTGCATAAAAACATTGCCGCATGGCAATGTCAATTGTTTTCTACAAACTACAAAAACACTTAAAATCCAAATTTAAATCAGAAATACAGCTTTTAGGTGGACGTATCCCTTTTTGCAAAATTTAATTTAATACAACTATCCTGTTTTGCCAAAAAACGAAATTTGGGCTATTTTTTATAATTGCTTTGGTTGAACTTTGACCTTTACCATTCAACACAGTCATGTATGTAGTTAAATAGAACAAATAACACAATCTCATTTTTTTTAAATAGACTTATCCCGTTTTGCCAACAAACTTTTTCTTTGCTGAAAGCTTTAAGGAATATTCGTTAAACCATTTTAAGGACAGTATTTCCTTAAAGATACCAAAAATAGTCAAACTTGCCTTTCTGAACTACAAACTATCGCTTATGTTCATAAACGTTTGTTTTAAGAATCCAAGGACAACTTCTATAATTCTTATTCATCTGTAGCTTGTAACCCTAACAATACTTAGTGTGCAGTCGAGATATAGATTCAACAAACGTAAGTTTTGGAAATAGCCCTTTCGGTTTTTGGTAAATAGGAAAACGTTTATTAGATTATTTTTGGCAGAATATAGGTCTATGCAAAACATTTAAATCTTACTCAAATCTGTGTACTGCGTGAGTGATTTTATGCAAGATACAAAAGATTTACTTTGCTCTAAACCATTGAAACTTCATGTCACGGACTTATTGTTATATGTTAAGGAATTGATTTTTTGGCAAAAAGGGGTAACTGGGCAAACTAAAATTTTCTAAATTTTTTAATAATTCCAGAGTAAAACATTACGATTTTTGAATGACGTAAAATCCGCAGCGCGCACTGAGACCCTCCCCCCCCCCAGGAAAAATAATTTGGCTGCCTAAAAAAAAGACCTAAGCACGGCCCTGTGAGTTCCCGTAATTAAAAACGACAGGTACAGTGTGGAAATAGTTCTAGTCCACAACGTCAATAATTTGCATTATAAGCACAAAATATGATAAATCTAAAATTGAAATGCGTGGAAGTGGATGTGTTCCCTACTTTCTAGTTGCTAGGCTTCACCAGGGCCGGATAATGCGGCCAGCGCAGGCAGCCCTTGCTCCTCAAAATTTAAAAAAACATGTGAATAGAACATTTTGCAGTTTTCCAAAAATATGTAAAAAAGAATAATTTGACTTTTCAAAAACATGCAAAATAAATTTTTTTGTACAATTCAAAAACATGTAAATTAAATATTTTCCATATTTCTCAAACCATGTAAATAAAACTTTTTGCGCTTTTCTAAATTCAGTAAAAAGAACATTTTTCACTTTTCCAAAACATGAAAATACAACATTTTGCACTTTTCTGAATCAAGTAAAAAGAACGTTTTTCACTTTTCTAAAAACATGTAGATAAAGCATTTTGCACTTTTCTGAATCCAGTTAAAAGAACATTTTTCAATATTTTAAAACATGCAGATAAAACATTTTGAACTTTTCTGAATTAAGTAGAAAGAACATTTTGCACTTTTCTACAAACATGTGAATACAACATTTTGCTTTACCAAAGAAAAGCATGGCTAAAATCAAGATGGTAGATTTTGTATGGAAACAAATTGCTGCCTAAACAATTCCTTGTCTGGCCCTGGGCTTTACCGAGTGAGTGAATAACTAAAGTTTTTGAAATAATTATTGGAATTTGGTCGTGTGATAAGTGCACATGATGCAGTTTTGCTTCCATTTTTGACGAAGCTGTCATTTACTGTCCTGCTAATCATTTGGAAAATGACTTTCTGTCAGAGTAGTGATTTCTGCAATATGCTTGACACAGTGAATGAAAATCTCGCAGAATCGTAAGTCACACTTAATTATTGCCAATTAAAAAATCAAAATATATTGAAAGAACACAACTTTTTAATAATGGTCACTGCATTTTCCCCAAAGTTAAGCGCAAATATTTCTACTTTCTACATACGCTACATTATTAATAATTCAGTTGATATTGCAAGAGAATTCTTTTTCTATTTCCATATCTCGTCACACAGTATGTGGTTGGTAACAAGAAACTTGTACGACAGTGCTAACATGTTTAGATGTTAACTTTACCAGGTTTATCAGTCCATGTTAAAATATTTGAGAGTGGGAAAATCGGTTAGTTACGTGTAACAGCGCTGTAAGCTCCAAAACCACAACATTACATCTGTTTAAATCTACAGTGGGCCTGTTTAAAAATGTATGGCACTGTATATGCAAGCTAAACTAGTGGTCCATTGCTTAATGTGTGTGGAGTAAGTCCAATAGTTAAGGCTGGAAGGTACCTATAAGGAAGGTTGCGGGTTTAAATCCAACTTTTGATGTTATTTTTTAACTAATCTTTCAACAGGACGATCTATGACCTTACAATGATTTTGGTAGGCCTCATATAACTGCATTGTCAGTAAAACGAAAAAGTGTTTGTAAAAGTTGTTGATTTTATTGCCAATTTACATGCATTTATTGATACAAAGCACATTTTAAAGTAATAAAAAAAGTTCAATAATCCTGTTTTCATGCTTCGTCTTCGTCTGCGACCCGCGCTGCAAATTCCATTTCGCGATTTGTCGGTATTTTATGGTCCCGCAACAGTGCAAAGTTCTTTAGGCGAGATACAGTTACCTAGGCAATAGCAAAATTTGAATTTGAATAATTTCTTAAACATCTTTAATAATAAACTTTCAATTAAACAAATTTGAAACTGGTTAAATTGCTAAGGAATAAGTTTAAAGTATGTCATATAACACACCTGCGCAGCATTGTTCCCACCCAGTCTCACAGTCTGGATGATCCATGTTGTCTGATCTCTTATCAAAGGTGAGGCAATCTTTCCCATCCCCTTGGAGCCAGGACACAGACGGACTCACCAGAGTCAAGATGACAATGAAGATGATGAACCAAGACGCCCCGAATATCTTCATCTTCTTATTTGTTTTCTCAGATTTCTTAAGGAACGGCTTGTAGAGTAAGGAACGGAGCAAGTTGGGGAAAAGATTCAAGTGGATCTGATTCTGTCCGTGTGTCAAATTCTCGTTCCAATTTTTAATTTATTTTTAACTGTTATCAATGGACGAAGAATACAAAAGCCATTCATTATTAAATTCAGCAAAATGACAAATCAACATTGTGAACTGCTCCATTCAAGTGCGATAGTAATAGGGCTTATTAATTCCAATTCCAAGCACGTCACCAAACGCAGTAATGAATAATACCTAATTGCAATTAATTGAATTGAATGAGTGCACAGTAGGTGATTGTCAATCAAATGGATTACTAAATTCAACAACCAAATACTCGCACAATCAACATATTCAAAGCGGAGCATGAATGTATTGACACATATGAGCTGAGAAAATGTTTTCATATTTTTTTACACTGACTTCTCGTATTTCATTTAGCAGTCCAATAAGA
This sequence comes from Dicyrtomina minuta, assembly GCA_949802685.1. Taxonomy (NCBI): domain Eukaryota; kingdom Metazoa; phylum Arthropoda; class Collembola; order Symphypleona; family Dicyrtomidae; genus Dicyrtomina; species Dicyrtomina minuta. The sequence goes on from CATKUY010000036.1 coordinate 139,790, forward strand.
ATTAATATTTCTTGAAAATACAGTAAATATGCTAATTAGGAGTTTGGGAGCAAAACGCGCTAAGTCATAAGTCCACACTTTATCCACTGGACTTAACGCGTTTTGCTAACAAACTCTTCATATGTAGCGTAATGCGTATAGTTCTATTTTGGAATTTTTTCGATTTTTTTGACCATTAAACACTTGTAGTATGAGGCATATGATATTTATATCTTTATTTAGCACGCTTCACTTTACTTTGAGAATGTGACCAGCGCAGGCAGCCCCCGCTGCTTGCATTTTTTCAAAAATCATGTAAATGGAACATTGAGCACGTTTCAAAAATATGTAAAAAAGAATATTAAGACATTTCAAAAACATGGAAATAAAACATTTACCAATTTTCTCAAAACATGTAAAAACAACATTTTGCACTTTTTTGAATCAAGTCAAAAGAACATTTTTCACTTTTCTGAAACATGTAAATACAACATTGAACACTTTTGTGAATCAAGTAATTCGAACATTTTGCACTTTTCAAAAACATGTAAAAAGAACATTTTGCGCTTTTCTAAAACATGTAAATACAACATTTTGGTTTAGCAAAGAAAACCATCAATACAATTAAAATGGTGGTTTTTGTAAGGAAACAAATTGCTCCCTAAAAGCAATTCCTTCGTCCGGCCCTGCTTGTCCTTAAATTCTGAAAATAATTTACATACATTAATTTATACTGGGTACCCCGTATGACTCGTACCGGCACCCCTTATTCTTTTTTAAAATGATGTAAATAGAACATTTGACATTATTTAAAAGTATGTCAATACAGAAATTTACGTTTTTCAAAACCTTTTGATTAATAAACACTTTATGCATGTTGCTCATTTTTTAATGAAAAAACTTATTTTGATTCTAGCTTTAATTGGATTTGGGTCATTATATTTTCCCATAGACGATATTATTATGGAACACACACTTGAAATCTAACTTAATATTGCCGCCATGTATTGAATAGTTCTTTCACCATCATCGGTTTCCAAACACTTCACTTGACCAGAAATTGCCGTAAATTAACGTAAATTACCGAATAATTGTGCTAGAGCTTAATTATTTTTTTGTATTGACAATCTAAGGCAATTTTGATACCCGGGATTTATTCGATTTTAAAAGTTATTAAGCTTTTAAAAATTTACTGTCAAAATATGAAACTCATTCGTTCACAACGATACCAATGACCCCCGCTTGTGACACTGTAGTCATTTATCTATCGTATAAGTTTCATTGTTTGAGCTTGAGAATTGAGCTTGATTTAATACCTGGGGTTATTTAAAAGTCAAAGTTTTATAATCTTGCACCTAATTATTCAGTCATGTACAGTACTTTGAGGTAGATAGTTATGTATATACTGTAAATATTTGTTCGTGTTGTTTTTTAGATGCTGAGCTTAAGCATCTATTGTAATGGTCATGTCCGTCCGTCCGTCCGTCCGTTGGCCGTACACTACAGGTCACAGGTTACAACCGATTTTTATAAAAAAAATAGTATACGACCAGAAATGCGACTGGGCAGGTCTGTATTGTTTTTAAGTTGTAATTCGTCTAACCAGTTATCCACAATAATTTGATTACTGGACCTATGTCAGAAATTTGTAAATTGGAGAGGCTAAAAACGGCTGAACCAAATAGCTGAGGCAACTAAAAGAGGCGGCTGGCAAAGATAAAGCTGCCATTGTTTGCATGTAAAATTTATCCTTGCCAGCCTTCTTTTTCGGTTGCCGCTACTATACATACCTACCACTGAACAAACGTACCCAGGTACGATCGGCCTACGCTTCTCACTCTTAGCATTCCAACCCGTGTGTATAAATACCATACGAAATTAAATGTTAAGGAGCGTTCACAAATGATGCTATCTCAATTTTCTGACCCACCCACCCATTTCCACTGATGTTAAACATAATGCAAAAGGGGAATTTTCATATGCACGTACCCATTTGAATGATATCACCAGTTGTAAAAATGGGGTGTAGATGGTGACGGATCGTCCATAAAAGACGTCCTCCACCAATAATATTTTTTCCAGCCTATTTTATCATACATGTATTGAACTAACTTATATTAGTTATAGATTATAGATATTTTTTAATTCAGATCCTACTTATCGTTTTTCGAAAATTAGTATTTGCATTGAGCAACTCTGAAATTTTTCCTTATACATTGTGAGGGACCGTCCGTTAATGACGTCTTTCAAAAATATCATAATTGTAGGTACCCCCTTTCCCCTCCCTTTTAATTATTTAACCATTTGAAGATGCTAACCACATAATGACGTCCTTCAGTGTTATTGATATCGAGGGATCGTACATAATGACGTACTTTAAATTCAATAGTTTTTAAAACCCCCAGTACCAATTTTAAATGGTTTTCCATCCTATATTGACTACATGTCACAGACTTACCTATATGAGTTATAGATAGTCCGGAATTGTCCATAATGACATAGTTAGACCAATATGGACCACTATTATTGACATACCATAGTTTCTAGTATCCCGAGTCCCAACTTTAAACTTTTTTCCATCCTAATTTAACAACATGTCACGGACGTAACTATATGTGTTATCGATATTCAGGGATTGTCCATAATGACGTCATTCAAATATTATAGTTTTTAGGACCCCCACTGTTAACATCAAAATATTTTCCAACCTATTTTTAACTGATTGCTACGTGCATTCGTATATATTTTATTGATTATAGGGGAGAATCCATAAATGGCGTCATTTGGTAATCATGCAATTCTCAAAAATATTCCAGCGTTTTTTAACTACATGCCACGTACTACTATATGGCTTATTGATGGTAAGAAAGCCTTCATAAATGACGTCATTTGTGAATAGTGTAATTTATAAAAAACTTTCAGCTATATTTAACTACATGGTACGCACATTCGTATGTCCTATTGATTGTAAGGGAGCTTCCATAAATCTTATACCACGTTTAAGCGTAACATAAATTGTCTTGCACCTTTGTTGAAGCTCAGCATCTACTTCGGGCCAGCCCACGAACGACAAATCCAGCGCGAAGCACCGGATTTTTTCTTATGTTTTGATTTCAATGGTGAAGCTAGCACGAGTGGAAGGCCAAATTCACAAGACAATATCCCGCTTAGCAAGGTGACGTTCTACTAAAATTCAGAAGTTGATCTCGCGTTATATAGGCGACCCGCATTGCATTAAGGAACGTCGTTATTATATCAAATATTTACCTTCAATTATTCAATGGGAGACGGCTCAAATAGAGACCCATATAGTATAAGAACCATACACTGTAGTGAACAGATCTGTTACTGTTTCCCATTTTTAAGGCATTACTACATGTTAACTAACCAGTACCGTATTTCTTGTAACAGTAGTACACTCCATGCAGTATTTTAATTCCAACTTTTCAGGCCCGCCTGTAAGCTTCTTGATAACAGTGCCATAAGTTGATCCGTTAGCGCCTAATTAGTTTTAATGTCTACTAGTATGCGGGCGTAATGTTGCGCTGGTTTACGCTACATTGACATAAATAAATTACTTTCTACTTATAAATATTATGCATATTTGAGCAGGTTCTTATAATCCTAAACAAAATAAGCTAAATAAAGTGATACAAATAATGTGTTTTATATGAAAATCTTTTCCTATTTAGATTCAAGTCATTGTTATGCGAGGATTACTTTGATTCAATTTAAGGGGGAGTTGAAAAAACAAACTATTGGTTATTATGTGCAATCTGCACCTCTAAGGCACATATTATGTTGGTAATCAAAATCAACGGCTTAATTTGATGCTTCGAATAACAGCGGAATGGACTATAAAGGGAAATACCAATTTAATAAAAATAAATTTAAAATATTTAGTAGAATTACATACTGTTCGTTTATTATACACTTACAAGTAATGAATTTATAAACCTTAAAATCAAAATTCTATGTAAATTAATCGCGTCGACTGACTTCAAATTTTTTGGTCCATCCTAAGTTCCTGCAACGCTTCTCCCTCTCTTCTTTCTTTCGGCGGTGCTCCTTCTCTTTTTGCTCCGTCTGATGGCAGCCGTTCGTCTCCAACACCTCCTCTTTCTCAGAGTCAACAAGGTGGATTTTTTCATAGCATGAATTTACGTGAGTTAAAATCTCAATTGATTTACACCTAAATCGACCTTATGTAACCCTCTTTTTCCCTGAATGGCTTAAATAAGATGGCGTGCAATATGATTAAGTGCGTTAAGTACCATCACAGCTCATTCACAATTTGCTCGGCCAGGGTATATCATGTTATTATATTGCGCTGCACATATGTTCATTCTGCTATCCCATACTGCATCAACAGTAGCACGTAGTAGCAAAGACATACATCATTGACAACGCTAGCCATGCATTGCCTACCCCCCACTTATGTGTGCATTCAATTGCATTAAATATTGCATTACCACTACCTACCTACAGACCTATCTTCATACCATCCGTACCATTTTCCCTTTCATCTCTATGTTCCCGCTCCCCTCAGTCCAGGTTCCCGCTTAGTCCTATTTATTTCCTATTTCCCCCTTCCCTCTTCTGCCCCTCATTCATTCATTCTTTCCCCTTCTAGTTATCCTTGTATTCTAAGACGTTCATCCCTCTTTCTTTCTTATCTTCTTCCTCAACGTCTTAACCTCCTCATCAACGTCTTCAATCACAATCATCTCCACCCGATATGAAGTAGTAACGGACGTGTGGATTACTATCAGATTGAAGGAATGATTCAACCTTAATTAACTAATCAACCAAACCCGAAGAGTGTGAGGCGTAAGCAAGCTATTTGGCCACATTTTGTGAAACAGTAGACATTTTTTTAATTGTTTCTGATTTTTTTTCTAACTACATATTTTTTAACAACTTTTGTTTAATATTTCGAAATTAAAATAAATATAATCTATAAGAATCAGCAATTTAAAAAATAAATTGGTACTGCCGTTTCTACTAAATGTAAAATGTTTAATTTATTCGTACTGCCAGTTCTGAAATACCTGCTATACTGCTAATCAGTGGATTGAAACTGCCAATTTTAGTGCAGCTGTAGAAAAATTTTAATAATAATCCTATCTCTGATTTTAGAACAATGAAAAATTCGATTTTCATGAATATTAAAACAATTTCATTTAATTTGATAGATTTTGTCAACTTTTGGCAAACCTTGGTAAATTTCTCGCCATTTGCAAGTTACAGCAATAATAAAATGCAGCCTACAATATATAAAAACCGCAAATTTTAAAAATGTGATTATTGCTTCGAATTTTTTTGTTAGTACCTGCATAGTACCAGGTGTATCACTAGTCAATCACACCCAAACTCGACGCTGCGTCATAATTTTTTTTAAATAATTGAAATTGTTGAAATCTTAGACTTAACGTGTTTTGCCAAAAAATCCATAAGGCAACGCAAACATTAATTCAAATAATAACATTCAATTGTATGCAAGTTTCTGATTTTCTGAATTGAATTATGAATTGTGCATTTCAAAAACGTTTTGTTAATACTGCATTCACATTGTTTAAAACATGTAAATACAACACTTAATAAAGTTTAAACAATTCTTCTCTCTAATATTTTATAGCCGAGTGAAAATACTGTGTTAATAACGTCACTTAAATTGTGCATTAGGTAAACGTATATGTTTAAGCCATCAATTAGCAACTCAACCTTTTGACTATACAAGATATAATTTTTACAAACAGCCGTACGACTCGTACTTGGTCCACCGGATGCATCAAATATCTTTCGTTGCCCACTCGTACAGGTGCTATTTTTACTAAGCCCGCTCGTATTGGCACTAGACGTACCCAGCTTACTAAACTTTCTCGTACTACCACAATTCTCAACAAGACCTTTCATGTGGCTTGTACCCTGCCAAATGGTACCATCAAATTTCGTACCTAGCACACTCGTACCAGTGTACCAACTCATACCTGTGTTAGTATAAAACCCACTTGTACCAGCATCACTCAAATCGTTTCCATTTTCAACAGCAAACCTTGTAACTTGATCCGCTTGTACGGACACTATAATGTGTAAGTACAAGTACATAAAGTCCTAACTATCTGTAAGGACTTTATGTTAGATTTACTATGTAAACAAAGTTTTCCAGCGATTAAAATTATTCGCTGTAAGCTCAGCATCTACTTCAAGCCCACGGTGGACAAATCTGGCGCAAAGCACCGGATTTTTTCTAAATGGCATGGCAAAACACATTTAAATGAACTTTTCTGTGCATTATTATTAACTATATTACTCTTCAAGGAAAATGCTCTGCATTAACATACGCCTAAAATGATGTGAAAATAAATATTAAAAATTATTATACACAAATGACAACGAGAGACTTTATTACTAATACCATTACCGATGAAAGTAAATGCTGCTAGGCATATTTATATATGTCTGTATGTTTTTAATACCAGACCTCTTCTATACTGCTGGGGAATTCTCAGATAACGGTAGTATTTCTACTTTCAAAATGTGCAAAAAAAGGCGCTGACATGGTTTAATGAATGAACTAAATCATATACTCGATATTTTCCGCAAAAAAGTGCAAAACGACATTAGCCAGACCTAGAAATTAATCCCGCGCTGCAATTAGGACGTAAGCGTTACACTTTGTAACAGTCTCCCATGATAGTATTAAGCACAATTTCGAAAACTCAATTTTTTAGCCATCATAAGTATTTATATTTGTAAAATCCCTTAGATGTAACTTTTAATAGCAATTGTTTTAAGCTATAAAAAAATAAATACTCATGCTGACCATAGGCACCATATACCAATTTGTTAAATCAGTAAAACATAAAATTAGTGAGCAACATGATCTAGTCCAGATTAGTAAAATCTGGTCTGGTCTGGTCATGCCTGGTCTAGTCTGGTCTTAGGATTTCGGACAAGACCAGAATTTTTTGGACCAGACCAGACTAGACCATATTTTTCTGGTACCACTATTTTCAAAATTTTTAATGGAACTTGGCGGGATAATTTCGTTTTCTGCTCTTATTTTAATTAACTTTAATAAAATATTCGTTGGTGAAGAATTAAATCTAAATCTCTCCTTTTGGTGCTAAAAGTGAAACTGACTATTACCGTTTTTCACTAAAAGCAAAACTGACTATCTCCATTTTTCACACAATACTATAAAAGCAAGGTCAGATAAAACTATATTTGACAATGAAGCATGTTAAAAAGCAGTTGTTTGTGTAAGGGATCGTTCATAAATGACGTCAGATAAGAGAGAAAGACAATTTTATTAAAATAAACTTGACACTGTCGCCCAACGACGATAGCCCAAAGGACTCAGTATACGTAGCATAGCTTTGTTAGATACAAATATTACTTGTTAATGTTATCATTATAGTAAATTTCAAAAATTAATCAGTAGGCACAGAAGAATATAAATGATGCACACAAATTTGAACTGATTTCTTCAAAACAGAGATCACTATGTCTTCAATCAGCGTGCTAAGTAGACAATGCGATTTCATAAAGTTGAGGAAAAATTTGGAAATCGTTCCACGAGACCCAATGTAGAGCCCTATCACTTCGATTTCAGTAAGCCCGAGTTTCTGTTTGAAATAGGGGATGCATGGGTCATAAATTCTTTTTTTCTCTTGATGTACAGCCTCCGATTGATTTGTGTCATTCTGTTCCATACGAACGGTTGGATCAAGTATAATTCCTTTCTTTGTTCCTAAGTTGTAAGCAATTATGTCAACTCGCCGCGAGCCATCTCCACTACATTCAACTTCCTGAAGAACTTTCCACCCTAATGTTTGCATGGCTTCAGCAATTAAACGGCGTACTGCATGATGTCGGTTATTACGAATTAGCTCTCCACGAGGGCAACGGCCAAGGATATGTCCTATCGTTTCAATCTCCTTACAACCATGTCGGCAATAAAGGGATCCTTGGTCGGGTCGAGGGATGGCATTAATTGGTAGTACATTTCCCACCATTTTAATAGCAGTGATCCATTCGGATGACGAAAGCCCATTTTTGGAATGAATCCATTTGTTAGCATATGGACATTCTTGAAATTGGATTACACCTTGTCCTTTTTGTGGTAACTTGCACCAGGTATCATATTCCAAGCTTTGTAAGTGATCACGGATAAATTTACTATTTTTCCCCTTGTGCTCAGCCATAAGTTGCCTTTCTTCATATGGCACACCAAGAAAATCTAAACAATATGATTTTTCAATTTCCAAATCCTTCACCTCGTGGATAATACTCTTAAATAAGCTACGTACTCTCTTTATAACCGATCAGCTGTAACAAGGCGTGCTATAAACAGGGGCGGATCCAGGATTAGGTCATGGGGGGGCTAACAATGTTAAAAATGTTAAGCGGCCATCTTGGAAAATGCCCGCTCCTATTTCCACCATGTTAAAAAATCCCCTCATGGAGGGGGCTAAAGCACCATAGCCCCCCCCCCCCCTTGGATCCGCCCTTGGCCATAAATACCGGTCAAGACCCACACAGGCTAAATGTGACATCATTTATGGAGAACCCATTATGAATATAACAATCTTCGAATTTCTAGCCATTGATTTTACCGTTAGTTATTTATAATTTGAATCAATATGTCAACCTTTTACTGACTCAACTCAGCGTAAACGTTCAAATTTTCAGATTTTTGGCATTGATAAGAGGAGTGGGTGTTTTCTAACAGATCAATAACTTTTGCGACATCATGTATAGATGTCCCTTCAACAAAAACGTCTACTTCATAACATGCTGCATTGAGACATATAGTTTTTTTTAACTCCGTTTAATAGTGTTTTGAGAAAAATGGAGAAATTCATTTTCGCATTTAGCAATAAATAGTAATATACAGTTCTCTTTTAACCCAAAAGAAGATATTTAGTATATATCGCTGACAGTTTATATACTTATATATTACATTTAAAATCAATTCTTTTAAATAAGTTATATTTATGTTTTGAAAAATCTAGACAAATTTTAGGCAACATTTCTCCAAAATTTTCTTTTTGGGATTATCTGGTCTGGAGTGGTCTGTTCTGGTCCAGCCGTCGGACCAGATCAGACCATTTAACCAGGACTAGATAAAGCCAATTCGATCACTTCCTGAAATTCTGTGTTATTTAGCACATTTAATTCTGAAAGAAATCGTGTGTATGACTTTAGGCAAACACAGAAATTAGAGGCATACCGAATTTTGATTGAGGCTTAAAATTGTTTGCAAAAAATAGTCCGTTTTACTTTTATAAAATTTTACTAAACAACAGGCATACTTAATAAAAAAAAACTTTGCAATCCTACAAGTCTACAGAAACATTCTTGAGTACATATCTAAGATACTTGCCTTACAAACTGGTTTCTGATTTGAAAAATACTGTCGTACTGCGTGTTATAATTAAGTCGGAATATATTTTAACTAATAAATATTTACAATATCATCAATCTGTAATTTTTAATTGTGGCTGCACTTATTTTGCAATGAGTTGTTTAGAATTAGGCATTCGCAGAATCAGCTTAATTATGCACGTCTCCTTCGCGCGCACAGTTCAGATCATTTTGTAACTTGAACTGGAGCAGTCCATGTATTGCGTGTATTCAGATTACGTATGTATATAAAGTGCATCGTAGTGCGTCAGATCATCAGATCACGTATGTACATGAAGTGCAGCGTAATGTTACAGATCATCAGATCACGTATGTACATAAAGTGCAGCGTAATGTGTCAGATCATCCGATCACGTAAGTACATGAAGTGCAGCGTAATGTGTCAGATCATCAGATCACGTATGTACATGAAGTGCAGCGTAATGTGTCAGATCATCAGATCACGTATGTACATAAAGTGCAGCGTAATGTGTCAGATCATCAGATCACGTATGTACATGAAGTGCAGCGTAATGTGTCAGATCATCAGATCACGTATGTACATGAAGTGCAGCGTAATGTGTCAGATCATCAGATCACGTATGTACATAAAGTGCAGCGTAATGTGTCAGATCATCACATCACGTATGTACATGAAGTGCAGCGTAATGTGTCAGATCATCAGATCACGTATGTACATGAAGTGCAGCGTAATGTGTCAGATCATCAGATCACGTATGTACATGAAGTGCAGCGTAATGTGTCAGATCATCAGATCACGTATGTACATGAAGTGCATCGTTATGCGTCAGATCATCAGATCATTTCAGTATGCACATGACATGGCTGCGCAATGCGTCAGATCATATATTCTTGTACAACAAGGGAAATGCACCTAAAATGATCTGCGTGATCTGCCACTCAAGTTTTGAGCCATTTCTGAAAAATCAGATCAGATCATTTTGAATCAGATCAGATCATGGTTTAGGTGTGCCGTAATTTTGTCACACATATAATTAAAATTAGTTGAAAAAATTCTAAATCTTCTGCTAACCCAAAGTAAGTACCTATACGCTTATTTTAAGATGTGAGCTGACTATGTATTTATTACTACCTGTCTACATAATTTACCGAAATTTTGAAACTTTTGCAATACTAGACCAATTTCATCGAGCCATATATCATTCGAAAGGTAATCACTAGTAGAATGTTAATAACAGAATGCGCCTTCATTTTAACAAAACGTTTTCAAGACAACGGTCTTTTAATTTTTCAATTTCACAAAAAACGTGTCGTATGGGTCGCAAACTAGAAACAAAAAAAAGGAGGTCTGCCTATTTTTCAAGAGCTTTTAAATGATATATCACTCGACAAAATCTGTAAAATTTAGATTTTTAATTATGTTTTTTCCCAGCCATTTAGAAACTAATAACTATCGTGCGTGCACCATAAGTTATTTAAATTTGCCTTAACGTTACTGTTCGAATAGTATATCATGTTTGTGTAAGTTACCTGAGTTATTGGTCGAAATCTTTATTTAACACAATATTTTATGTTCTAGCGGGAAATTCAAAAACAATATTAAACTTTTGGATGTATTGAGAATATCAAAATACATGTGCGTACATCGTCACAGCTAACCCGTTTAAGGCTTCTTCCCTTTAATTTACAACCTGGTAATTGACAACTAAAATTTTGCGGCAAATTCAAAACGTTTAATTTTGCTGTTAAGGCTGCTATTTAACAAAGGCTAAAGCCCTTGTGTTTATAATTTAAGCACGTAACTATGGCTTTTTGCTTTCCTGCATAATTTTTGATAAAATTATTGCAAACAGCAACTTAATTGAGATCCACAAGTTGATAATTTTGTATGTTAGCCTAGTGTACTCTTTCTTGACACCTTATAAGTACGAACAACAATCTAAGGATTCCCAAAAAAACAGGACTAGTGTACGTAAAAAATAAACTCTTAACTGGCCTATTAGGACTGTCTTTTCTTGTGAAATACTAATTTGAAGCACTTGTAAATATGTTGAAAACAGAGTTGTTTCCTAATATGTTTATTATTTTAAATACATTTTGATTTATAGTAATTATTGCAGCAGATTAAATGATGTGAATTTATAGTACAGCGACCTATTCCATTTAAAATTATTTCTGTATTTTTATTATAATTTTCAGTAAAAATGCAAGTAAGGAAAATGACAACAATAGATTTTAGTACAAAATAGAGGTTTTTAACGTAGAATACACTATAACTAAACAAAAGATAAGCGCGATAAAATTTTTTTTTCGTTTAATAAATGACAGGAACGAGTACTGAGCAGAAAGCTGCCGTCATAGTTTATTACTTTAGAGTATGGAAGAATTTATTGCCTGTCATAACAGGTGGGTGCTTATACATATAAACATTAGGTAAAGTATCGTCCTTAAATGACGTTATGAAATAATTCCCAGTTATGAGACTCTGACCCCCTTCCCTGTTCAAATATTTTAATCATTTTGATAATATAAACTCTTACTATTATATGTCATCATTGTTATACAGTTATACTCGCCTGTTTGACCTTACACACATATTCATTCATGAATGAACCTTATTTAACGTTTTCAGTAACAATTTTAGTTAGAAGTTTATTGTGGTTTGTGCTGCTGAGTATAATTAGGGCGGGGAATACGCCATTGACAGTCTGGGACTGATAGGGATAAACAAATCAAGTGCTGGTAAATATTAAAATTGTAGTTTGAGCCGTAATGAAATACTTAACGCATAGTCTTAATGTTTGTTCAGGTCATTGCCAGGCTTTTCAGTAGCTCCGCTCATGAAAATCGTAGCAGTTAAAAACATGCAAGGCTACAAAATTATTTAACGACACGTGCTGCTATCAGTCATATCCTGGCGCCGTGTAATCCATGTCAAATAAACTGCGTACGAAGAAAGTAATGCGGCAACAAAGATACATATTGTAGGTGTACAAATAAAAGTCAATATGTAGGTCACTATTTTTAAGAGTTTTGCAACGAAGTTTATTAGGAACAAGGCCAAATGATGTTTCATATGTTGAAATTCTGATTGTTTTTAAAACTGTAGCTCCACTCTGTTTGGTGGCGAACCCAAGTTGTATGAAATATGGAATAAAGAGATTCTAGGTCGTAAAGCTATTGGCTCTAAATTCCGTTGATGTAGGTAGATGCAATAATTCCTGAATTATGACTTTCGAACTCGGGATTTATGCGGCAGAAAGTGATGGAAATAATAACAATAATTCCACCAGTGGACTCAGTCAAAGTAGCAACTAACAATTTCCACAAAATAATAAAATAGTTGTTTTATTTATATAGACAATTGAAAGAAAATTGGAGTATAGTTCACAGGTAATAGTAAAAGATACAAGAGATTTCGAGGATCAGTTTTAGGTCTGGATCGTTCGAGGTTTGAAGACAAAGTCGGAGATTTTGTAGTGAAGTTGATAATTTTATATCATAATTTAATACGTTGTAGAATGTAGTTAATAATAACCTATTGAGAAAGAACTTTGATTTTTAAGTTTCGAATGGTAGCACAATGGAAACTTTGAGTTCAAGGAAACACTGACTGGTCAGAGATGCGAAGAATGCACCAATTTGAATTATTTGAAGGCTGAAATATTGGAAACAGATCTGGATCTCAATCAATGAATGGAATTAGGAGGAAGTCGATGCGACTTTATTTACATTTGAATTCTAAGAATGAGGAAAATTAAATTAATGGATTTTCCACGTAAATTATTCACAGATAGCAGCCTTGACCGGGATCGAGGCCTTGAATAGTATTAACATCTAACAGGACATTAAATATGACTAATTAAATGCTGGCATTTCAATTTTTACAGTTGTAAAGTTGAACGAACGGTCAAATTAGCCACAAACCTATAGCTTATAATATATATTCTTCGGTTCAATACCGAACATACTCCTCGGGTTGAACTAATTTAAATTAGTTCAAGGAATACAAAATAATTCATTAATGACCAGTAATAATATGAATTAACTACACGTTATAATAGTTATAACATAATTAGAGGCAAAAACATACCAAAATGAATAAAGTACATTAAAGGATGAAAAAACAAATGACAACATACATGTAGAATCAAGTATTGACACAATTATTATGAAAGTAACCAAAACTGAATTTCTGGAAATAGAATAAATTGCAACACTATGAATATCCTCATGCTTAGGAAACTGGTGTTCACCTTTCACAAACACAAAGCACTATTATTCACTTTTTTCTTTGGTGGCGGCTTCGGTGTCTTGACACACGTTGTTCACGGAAAGTGGAGAGATTTTTGACAACGGACGTTGAAACGACTTGGTTGCACTAGTGGATAGGGTCACAACGCGCACTTTTCCATCTGCTCCAGGGTGGAGTTTAGAAACCCGAGCTGTAATATATCCGGATGGTGGGAGATTGTATTCTTTGACGAGGACTAATGCATCCACCTAAATGTAAGGGTGGGGAGTTGCCCACTTTGGACGATGCTGGAGCCTGTTGAGATACTCGGATGACCACCGCCGCCAGAAATGTTGAAGCATCTGTTGCTGACGGTGCCACCGGCTGAGGGTGTTGAGGCGGAGCCCGGTGTAGTCCAGCTCCAAAATGGCAGTGAGAGGAGTCCCTATAAAAAAATGCCAAGGCGTTAGCGCTACGTATTCTTCCGGATTTGGTGATGAGGCAGTGATGGGACGAGAGTTCAAGCAGGATTTAATTTGGCTCAGGAGCGTATTAAAATCCTCGTAAGTCAGCTTGCATGACTCCGTGACACGGCGAAGATGAGTCTTGAAAGACTTGACTTCCGCCTCCCATACCCTACTAAAGTGCAGAGCGCTTGGAGGATTGAATTTCCATGAAATATTTTCCTCTCCTAAAAATTGGATAGTTGCCTGGGACTGACACAATAAAATAAATGTTTTTAGCTCCTTATTGGCACCCACGAAATTTGTACCATTATCACTGGTGATAGAGCTGGGTTTCCCACGTCTAGAGACAAATCGTTTGAGGGCTCCAATAAAGGTTTCGGAGGATGCATCGGTGACGGCTTCGAGATGAACGGCTCTGGTTGCCATACATGTAATTAGAGCCACTCAACATTTTACAGTTGCTTGTCCTCGTCCAGCCCGATTCAGAATTAGAAATGGTCCAGCATAATTCACTCCAGAGTGCAGAAAACAACGAGAGGGTGTGACATGGGAAGCAGGCAAGTTTCCCATGATTTGATGAGCAGAGCTGGCTCGATGGCGATGACACACAATGCACTGTCGCACAAATTGTCGAGTGACATTTTGGCCGCAGGGAATCCAGAACCTTTGTTGAATAGCTGCCAGCAGTAATTAAGGTCCAGCGTGTAGGTTCTTCTCATGGTAAAACCTTACAATGACCAGGGTCAAGTGATGACGCTTGGGAAGAAGTATAGGATGCTTTTGATCTAGGGTAACAAAAGCCTTCTGGAGCCTCCCACCCACACGTAGAATTCCATTGTTGTCTAGGAAGCAGAAGAGACAAATAATATTACTTAAATGAGGCAATATTTTATTATTTTTTAATGCCTGAATTTCATTCCGGAATGCTTCTGCTTGAACGAGGCGAATCCAAAACTTTTCAGCCTTGTTTAATTCTGCAGTGGTAAGAAATCCAGATTTTAGTTGCTTCGGATGCAGATAATTGTGAAGAAAGCGCTGACAATATGCAGTTATTCTTTTTATATGCGCCCATTCAGACGACTTCAATAAAATTGACTGATCACTTATTCCCACGTTGCAAAGTACAGTCTTGACTTTAGGTTCACTATGAATTTCTTGATCCTTACTACTGCTGGCAGTTACAAGAGTTTTATTTGTCACCTTTTCTTCAAATAATTTAGCTTCACGGAGCCAGTTTGGCCCGTGCCACTAGAGTTGATGCCTAGGCAGAAGCGACGGGAAAAGACCACGAGACGCGACGTCAGCTGGATTTTCAGAGCCTCAGACATGATGCGACTGTTGAGGGGGGATTAATTCCTGAATTTGACTCACCCAATTAGCCACAAAAGTTTGCCATTTAGAAGGACAGCCGTTAATTCATGCTAGAGTTATAGTGGAATCAGTCCACCCATAGCACTCACTAATATTAATATTCATTGACTTACTGGTGAGTTGAAGCAGTTTGGCCAAGAGATGAGCCCCACACAATTCTAGACGAGCCACCGACACAATTTTGGTTGAAGCCACACGCGATTTAGAGTTCACAATATGTACCAGTACATTTCTCTCGATATCAATGGTACGAAGATAGATCACGGCGGCGTATGCTTTTTCGAGGGCATCCGAGAACCCATGAAGTTGTAAACTTACGGGTTAAGCTAGAACAATACATCTTGGAATCTTTACGTTCTCCAGAGACTTGAGCTCAGCGTGTACTGAATTCAAATAACTTTGAATTTCTTCTGAAAAAACGTCATCCCAGTCCAGCTTGAGCAGCCAAAGTTGCTGTAGAATAATTTTGCCAATTAGGATGACAGGAGCCAGCCAGCCGACGGGGTCAAATAGACAAGCAATGACAGAAAGCAGCTGCCGTTTAGTCAAAGGAGCTTTACTTAATAATGTGACTATGAATGAAAATGTATCCGTAGCTGAATACCACGCAATGCCGAGAGCTTTTATTGAATCATCTTCGTCTAGACGAAAAAGGACTTGAGTCTCACGTAGATTTTCTCGTAATGAATTCAGCAGCTCAGGACAGTTTGAGGACCACTTTCGGAGTTCGTAGCAGCCAGCAGCACAAATTTTCAGCAGTTGATTTTGAAGCTCCAGAGCCCAAGGAATTGTCGACTCGCCGGACAACACGTCGTCCATATAGAAATTTTTCAAGAGCACTGGTGCTGCTGGTGAAAATTTTTAAGCTTCTTCAGTTGCACATTGTTGCAGACATTTGTTGGCTTGATAAGAGGCTGAGGCGGTTCTGTACGTAATAGTGCGTAGTCGGTGGACTTGAAGAGGTAGATCTGGATCTTCACGCCATACATTGCGCTGGAAGTCGCAGTCAGCTTCGTCTACTATAATTTGACGGTACATTTTAGCGATATCCGCCGTCAATGCAATTTGATGCATCCAAAACCGCATGATATGGACAACCAGATCGTCTTGGAGTTTGGGACCTACCATTAAATTGTCATTTAATGAGACACCGGTAGGAGTTTCGGCCGAGGCGTCAAAAACAATTCTGGTACTTGTAGTGGAGCTGGCTTCTTTAAACACTGGGTGGTGAAGAATGTAATTGACTTCTTCACTTGGCTTCTGCCATTTAGACTTTAGTACCAGTTCCATATGTCTGCTTGTTGTTAATTCGTTCATAACTGAACAATATTTTGACTCCAGATCAGGATCCTTTTGCATTCTCCTCTCTTGATGGTGGAAACGATGAATTGCCATTGCCAGCGAGTCACCCAGAAGTTTAGCATCTTTCTTGAAAGGCAACTTGTCAGTAAAGCGGCCGGTCGCATCACGACTAAATGTTGAGTTAAAATGTTTTTCAGCTTCTTTTTTTCCCCCAATGAGACATGAGGAAGTAGGAACAGATTCGAGTTCCCAAAACTTTTGAAGAGTAGTATTATTGTCTACTGTTGCCGTGTTGCAATGTTTTTCTGTAGCACTAGAGCTGGGGATGGGACCGGAAAGTACCCATCCTAGATGCGAGTTTTGAGCAATGGGGAAACCGGAAGGTCCAGACTTTCTTCCATCCTTCATAATTGAAGCGAGAATATCGGCTCCGATCAAGACATCAATGGCACTAGGCTTGAAGAACTGAGGGTCAGCCAACACAATATTTTCTATAGCTGGCTATGTTGATGCACATCTTCGGAGAGGTAGATCTTTTTTGACACTTGGTAACACATAAGCCTGGGCTTCACACACAAACTTAGATTTGATGACTAAAGTGAATTTCAGCTCCACTTAATGCCGAGTAGACACGCAACTGGCTGCCCCAATACCCGTAATATTAACTGGTACATTACTGCGAGAAAGTCGGAGCCTTTGAACCAGTCTTTCGGATATCATGCTGGCATGGCACCCACTGTCGAGAAGAGCACGACATACTTGAAGTTGACCTGTCCGGTCATAAACATTGATGAGAGCTGTTGAGAGTAAAATCTGATGATTTTCATTAACCGTGCCTTGATTTCAAGAAATATTGCTATCAGGTTCTGCTGGCGGAGAAGGAGGTGTCTGCTTCTCAAAATGAAGTGAAGTATTGTAAGGCTTCTTGCAGTGCTGGCACTTACGTCGGTTACGACAATTATCGTAACTGTGACCCTTTCGCAAACAGTTAAGACACAACTTTAATTTCTTAACACACTCCAGACGCTGCTGCACTGACATTTTGATAAAGTTCTCACACTTATAAAGCCAATGTTTATCCGCACACAACTCACATTTAGAAGTCTTAGTTTCCGCAACACCAGTGTGACCTGACAAATTCTTTTGTTTATTGTTATTCGATTTGCCAGTGTTATTTGCAGTAGTAGACTTACTGGGTCCGGACCCCAACGCACGAGCTCTTGTACGGAGATATTCAATAGTGTCTTTCAATAGGGGAAGCACCGTGGAATTAAAATGTAATTCCTAATCTTGTCTAGACTCCTGAGTCAAGCGTTCAAGAATAATGTGAGTAAATACTAAATCCCAATGTTCAATGGGTTCTTGCAACACTTTTAAGGACAAAGAGCACTCTTGAGTTTGGTCCAACAATTTTGTTAATTGTTAAGAATTGTCAGCAGTCATCGTCGGCTGTCGAGTAAGAGTTTGCATTCGATAAAATGCGAGCTGACGAGAATTTTGATATTGATTAACTAGAGTTTGCCACGCCAAGGCGTAATTTTCATCCGTCAGCTGAAAAGACTTAAGTAAATTTGCTGGTTCCCGCTCCAGATGCGATTTCAAGTATTGCAACTTCTGAGCATCGCTGAGTCTGCTGGCAGAAATTGTTGCTTGGAATAAATCTTTGAAAGAAACCCAGTCGTTCATATTCCTACTGAATTTCGGAAGCTCCAGAGCTAGAAGTTTTATTTCAATTGAAGTTGATTTGGGAGGAAGAACGGGCAACTCATCTATAAGTTTCTGTGCACGGCCAAAAAGGAGGTTGAGTTATTTAAATTCTTTGACAAACGCGTCTTCGTTATTCTGAAGCTCCGTCGGGTCGGTTACATTACTGTAAATCACGACTTCAGCAGCTTCTAGTTCATCATTGTATCGTTAAAGATTAGTAATGTGCAAACGAACTGATTGAGGTAGAAGTGCAACATGATCAGTGTCAGTAGAATAATGTTTATTTAGAGCCGTTTGGATAGCCCGTAGACGACTGGAGATTGATGACCGCTTGGAGACGGCTTTTGAGACACGTGCGGCACTCATTATTTCCAGAAATCTTAGAGGAGAGTAGAATATGATTTTCATAAACTGTTTAACGTTCTGAAACTTATGTTGTGAATAGTTTTACACAAGTGAAGTCACAGTGAAAGTACAATACACAAGTGGGGAACAAAAAGAATGTACCTAGGGGTAAGTTGAAACTTTTTACTTATTCAAATTCAAAGAAAATCAAAATTTTACACAACTGGTCTCGAAATTTGTCCACACTATTTCCAGTTATTGACATCCAGTTCGAAGGACCATGTTTGGTGGCGAACCCAAGTTGTATGAAATATGGAATGAAGAGATTCTAGGTCGTAAAGCTATTGGCTCTTAATTCCGTTGATGTAGGTAGATGCAATAATTCCTGAATTATGACTTTCGAACTCGGAATTTATGCGGCAGAAAGTGATGGAAATAATAACAATAATTCCACCAGTGGACTCATTTAAAGTAGCAACTAACAATTTCTACAAAATAATAAAATAGTAGTTTTATTTATATAGACAATTAAAAGAAAATTGGAGTATAGTTTACAGGTAATGGTAAAAGATACAAGAGATTTCGAGGATCAGTTTTAAGTCTGGATCGTTCGAGGTTTGAAGACAAAGTCGGAGATTTTGTAGTGAAGTTGATAATTTTATATCATTATTTAATACACTGTAGGATAGGAGTCCACGTGGACTCCCATATGTAGTTAATAATAACTGATTGAGGAAGAACTTTGATTTTTAAGATTCGAATCGTAGCACAATGGAAACTTTAAGTTCAAAGAGACACTGACTAGTCAGAGATGCGAAGAATGCAATAATTTGAATTATTTAAAGGCTAAGATATTGGAAACCGATCTAGATCTCAATCAATGAATCGAATTAGGAGGAAGTCGATGCGACTTCATTAACATTTGAATTCTAAGAATGAGGAAAATTAAATTAATGGATTTTCTACGTAAATTATTTACAGATAGCAGCCTCGACCGGGATTGAGGCCTTGAATAGTATAAACATCTAACAGGACATTAAATATGACTAATTAAATGCTGGCATTTCAAACTTTACACTTGTAAAGTTGAACAAACGGTCAAATTTGCCACAAACTTATAGCTTATAATATATATTCTTCGGTTCAATACCGAACACACTTAGTATACAGCACTCGCAAAATAGTAACCTTGTGTTTCAAAATTGTATCTTTAAAATGCTACTAAAGGTCTGGTTATCTCATCTAGTACGTAAGCAAATAAACTGAATGCAAACTAGGTGTACAGGGCAAATTATTGTACTAATAGAGCACCAAAACTATTATACTATCAGTACGCTTAAGCAATTTTCGGACAAAACATTCTCCGCGTAGTTTGTTGTTATAAATTTTGTTATTCCTCAAGCACAGGTTATTAACTTTCTTCACCTATAGTTTCTGCCTATTTAAAAACGTACTTTTCAATTATCATTTAACTTATAATATTTTTATTTTTCAATGATAAATATCAAATGTTTGAGCACTTTATATAATACTTTTAATATAAGTGTGTTGATTATCTATATAAATTGATATTTCCTGTTCCAGGTTGTGTTTTACAAACATTTAAAATGAAGATCTGCCGTTTTTTTTGGCACTCATTTTTCTGCTATGAGTTTTAAAAGCACATGCAAGTCCTGAGTACGGTACTATATTCAGCACACTTGAAGGAGGTACAAATGACAAAAACGTTACGATCACCTCTAACACACCAGACTTAGCCAAATTGTACTTTCACAACCAAGCATATTCCTTTTAATTGCACGGAACGTTTGTAATATTTTTAATGCTGAAATATCTTTACATACTATTACTTTATTATCTAGTTGTTGGTTTGTTGTGACAACATATGCTAATAATATTTTGTGTGTGTGACTTGATTACATAATAGTTTTATTTTGTACGACTACCCGAACTACAATGCACAGAACCCATCAGCCTTGTATGGTTTGCTCTCCTTCTTTGAAGATGACACGTAAGTTGGAGGAACAATCCCAATTCCGGGAAGAACAACGTCAGTCCGACTTGTTGAAAGCGTTGTCAATAACGTTATTAACGTTCACGTTCCTTCCCTAACACTGTTTCAGAAGCTTAATTTTGTGGGTCTTACCTCAGAGCTAGTCCATGGAAATAAGCCAATCTTATATCATTCCGACTCTCAGTCCCTAATCATCTCTGGACTCGACGACTGGACATTTTACAATCAATATAACTACTGTAAAAAGGGTACTGCGTGAAATCTTATGCAGACCCAATTAAAGCCTCATTTTTTCGAAACGCAGCTTCGCTAGGATTCTCACTGGTTAAAAAACTCTCTGTAAAAAAGGGATGCTGGGACTACCACGGAGTCCCTGCAAGCAACAACAGCTCCCCAATTTGCCGTAATGTAAAAAAATTGCATATTGGAAGCAAATTTCTAAATGAAATGTAAATTTTTAACTAGGTTTAATTATAGTGAGTAGGTTTTTAACTTCGTGGTGATCACTGACTTACTAAAAATAAATGTCGAAAATAAATAAAAACATTGAATTTAAAATGTTTCGAACCCGAAACAATAAAATTAGAATTTTTGTCGAATTTTAAACACATAAACTTAAATTTTGCACTATACGAACACATGAAAATATAATATGCACACTTGGGTAACACAAAACTAGCAAATTGATCAGTACGTAGCTCCCACAACAAGCAATATAGGGATGCCAAATTTGTTGTCATTGATGTAACTGCTTCTAACGTAGTCCGACAGAAAGATTTACATAGATAATTCATGAGCTATACCGTTTACAATAAATTCTGCATAAAGAATATACATATGAATACCGTCAGCGAAAAATTTGAAAAAATTACTAAAGCTTACCTAAAATCAAAGTGCGCTTTGAAAAATCATTTCCCATCACATATAAATACAGTAATAATTTTTAGTATTTTAAAATTACACAAAAGTGTTGTTCCAAGAAACGAAATTCCTAGCTACCTATTTATTCATAAACTGGTACAGTATTGTGTGAATATATCGTACGATTAGTGCGGATAAATTAGGAGCATTGTATAATGTTAACATCGTATTGGAAACGATTTAGGTACACAAATTAGTTCTATATCCAAAGGAAATTTCTATTTTTGTTTGCTGAATGACAGGAGCAAGTAATGGACAGAGCTGCTGAGCCAGTTCAGTACCTAAAAGTAAGAAAGAAGTTATTGATTATGATAAAATGAATGGTGTTTATTTTATTAATTTGTAAAGAGTCGTATATGAATGGCGTCAAAAAAATACTCCTTGTTTTAGAATCATATGACTCCCACCCCCCTTGTCATTATCTGCTTTTCTAGACAACTATTGCGTAAATTTTTTTCTTTGGAATAGGATGCCATTATTGTTGAAAAAGCCCTACTGACCCTACGCAAAGCGTTATTTATGATTGCCCCTTATTTTAAAAATAATATAACTATATCTTGCTAAAATAATTTTTATGACAGTAGTTTGTATAATATGTATATCTGTGGACTCTGAAAATTAGTCAGTTACCCCGGTCCTCCTGTAAATCAAATCAATGGTAATGCATGGGGACAAAGGGTACCACCGTATATCTCTCTATGTTTATACCTGATAGTTATAAGCATATGGATAGAAAAGGAGTACGTACTAGCACTAGTAAGTGTAGTAGTGCTTACTAGCTAGTAAGCATAATACCAAAATATGCATCTACGATCACCAAATGCCTGATATAGTATACAGCACACGCTAATTAGGATTGTGCTAAAGCTATGCCTAAAGCCAGAATATTAGGTATGCAAAGTAAATATTTATTCATGTCATTGATATTTACACCATCGTATTTAATGTAAAATAAATGTTCACATCTGATTAACAACCACAGCAGTAATGTTGCCCTTACTAAAAGCCAATTTGTATTTAACCATGCCAGTTTCAAACGCACACGAATATCATAATATGTAATATAAAACATCATCCAAGTTTAGATAAGTAATTCAATAAACACTTTCGGAATTCGCCACTTGATCCTGTAAGTCGTTAGATCGACACGTTGGGAGTGTAAATAACGTAATTGCTTATCTGTTAAAGTGCGCATTACCGATACCACAGGAACATGCAGGTTTTAGTTCTCGTTCAATAATTTTTTACACAGTTATAAAAAGCTGTTAAGGCCCACTAGGTAATTCTAAAAATTTGGTAGTACGAATTAACAGTTTTATGTGGTTAAAGTTGTCATATTTTGTGTTTAGTTTAATGTTTAATTTATTTAACATATTCATTACTTAACTAAAAGCCTTCTACTTTAGTAATATTTGCAAATCAAGGACTTTTGTTCTGTATTTCCGGAGGACTAATCAAATGTTTTGAGCTGGAAACTAGAAATGTAAGAAATTTAATAAGTATAAACTCAAATAATATTACTACTGACTTAAAGCGTTTGTGGGATAGTTATCACAGTAATTTGAATTTTCTATTGCGCAACCTAAGTCATTGTATGTAAGAGTCGCTAAATTACAAAACTTTTATCTTATTTTTAATAAATAAACACTTCATTTTGAAAAGTGCATTTATTTTATTCTAAAACTTATTATTGAATGTTTATTTAGGGGCCTTTAACAATCTACGGGTCATAACGATGCGAGATCTCGCGTAAATGTGACCAGAAAAATACTTTTTCACAATCAATCTCGTTATTAACCCTTTCGTAAAGGATCAGCTGTAGCCTTACGGAGCTTAAAAATGTATCAAGTCGTTACCTAATTTACCAATAGTCATCGCACAATGTTTCGCCATTCGAAATTTGAGTGTGATTATACTTTACAGTAGCCAGCTGCTTTATTATGTTAGCGTTAAAAAAACAAAAATGCTTGCTGGTGCTAATACTTGAAATAACGAAACTAATTGTAGACGTTTCAGCTGACTTTTAGGAGCTTCACAGTAATATGAAAACGGAAATGCAACAGCTGCAGTCAGCCACGCGAACGTAAGTATCTACATACATATATTACATCTTTTTAGACGTTATTATTATTCATACTCAATGTAAACATTTAATTCTACATTCGTAGATATAAAATACGTTACTATTCTAATATCATGACAACTAACTTTTCTTACATTTCATAATTATATTTTTGCTATAGTAGCTACAGGTAAGGGCCAAGTTCAAAGTAAACTATTTTGTACGAATTCAATTGTAGCGTCTTGTTTCGAGGTGTACTTTATTAAACTTTGCAAGCAATGATGAGTTACAAGAAAACAAGACCTGATAATAGTGGAAATCCGATTTTCCAGACCTGACTGCAATTACAGGTCTACTACTATTTTTTAATATGTGTTAAATATACTTGTAAAAATTTCAAATTCTGTTTATACATATACATTTATACAATTACAGACCCGTCTATTTTTACTGCATGACAGTCTACTATTCCTTTAACTACAGTACATGCTCTAACATTTGAACTGTTTGTCACTGTTTGTATATTGATATAGGTTCACATAAACAAAACAATTAGCTTTACCAGTAGACAGTAGGTAGGTAGGTACATTTAAATCAATTTTATGGCAAATATATTATATACAGATGTGGTGTTTTTTTAACATGCTATTAAATGTTTAACAAGGGTAAACATCCGTAAAATCTTGAAGTTCCTTGAATGCATATTGTCGATAATGTGTAAAGATTATTAAATAAATTAAAATATTTAATTATAAACTAATTTTTTGTTACATATAACAGATTCAAGAGCGACCGAAAAAATTTGTTTTGTCAACTAGTAGCGACAATAAAATTCTAGGCATTTAAGCAGTTTTTTTCTAAGAAAACTGCAGCGTCTAAGCGGAACTAAAAAAGTTTTGAGGGCATTTTAAATCTCCCCTATATTGTAATGTACGCTCAGCAATTTTTTTAATGCACAGCCAGGTTACAAAAATAATTTCGGAATTAAAGTATCTATACATACAAAACTGCTACTGCTGCTTTGTGAAATATTACAAAAATAAATTTTATGTGATAGGTAACAAATTAAAAATATATTTTTCTATTTAAAGCTATAACTAGCCCAAAGTTACATACGAACAAGATTAGGCAATTATGGTATTAATATGTATGTGGGAAACGGCAAATAGTATTATCTAGGGAACAGTCATGATAAAACCTATTTAATGGCTTTGAAATATGTAACTTATGCAGTATTAAAGTACGATATAGTAACATTTAACAAACTTTTGACTTACATGCCAATGGATTAGTTTTAAATTTTCCGAACATTTAAAAATTACAGTGGCGTACGCAGGCGTAGGCCAGGTAGGCCTAGGCCTACCCCCAAACTTTTTAAAAAATAAATTTTTGTTGAAAAGAGTTAGCAAAATTATTATGTAATTAAAACATTTATTTAACTACTAAAATTATACTATTTTGTACTTGTTGTTCAATTATATTAAACAATTTCAAAGCTAAAATAATGTACTAACAGCTATAGTTTTAAAAAATATGACCATTTTTCATATTATTAAAACCTGTTTATAGCACGTTGCCTACCTGAACCATTCCTACCCGCAACTAACGATATAAAATATAATATAAACTAGACAAGAATGCTCCGCAAGGACGACCAGTAACCCTTCTCACGGAAGCTGGGACTGGGACTCTTCCAAAACCTACCTAAATAGATTTAAAACCTCGTGGCAGCTAATGGCTATAAGAGGACAGTATCCAGTTTCCTACTTAAGCGTGCTTCGCTCCCACCCCCTCTCTAGAGACATCTCGTTCCTCAAACCTACTCTTAAATATATGAAACCTTGCGGCAGGTGATGAAAAGCATAGGGGAGTGACCAGTTTTTATACTGGGTAGTATTGGGGGTTTCGTAAACCAACCCTGAAAGATTTGAAACCTGAAGAAAATTCTGGCTAGTAGGCGCGAGTGTCCTTAAGGTTTTTGACACCCTTAGAGCTTCAGCTATCTTAAAGGGTTCAGCTATCGTTGAGGTTTTAGACATCCTTGGGATCTTAGACGACTTAAGGTTTTAATTCATGCTTGGGTTGTAGGATCTTCTTGGATTTTTAGACATCATTGGGATTTTGGTCAACTTAGTTTTTAAGACATGCATGGGTTGTGGGAACTCCTTGGGTTCTTAGACATCCTTGGGGTTCTTCGCCATGCTTGGGTTTTTAGCAATGATTGGTTGTTTTGCCATCCTTGGTTTTTCAGAAATCATTGGGTTTGTTTACATCCTTATATTTGTATATATGCTTGGGTGGCAGACATTTGTGGGCTTTAAGACACTCTTGGTGTCTTGGGCATTCTTGGATTCCTAGACATCCTTGAGTTTTAACACTCCCGTCACCCGTGTGTTAGGCATCTGTTGGTTTTCAGACCCTATTAGGTTGAAGGACATCTACGGGGTTTAGGATACCCATGGGTTTCTAGCCATCCTTGCGTTTCTGGACATCCTTGCGTTTCAAGATATATTTAGGTTTTCAGAGCAATGTGAGTTGTTAGACACCATCGAGGTTTTATACATGTTTCTGTCATTGGACATCCTCTGGTTATTAAATAATTTTTTTGTACTTACAAGGAAAAGTCAACACATGTGCGCCGACATTTAACTTAAGTTTGTGCGCGTTAGACGTGTCTTTGGCAACCAGTAAATGTTTGCTAAACCATTTTTGTCGCAGGTCCAAACTTCGCCCACAGTAGCCCGCCAAAGTTTAAAAAAATTGAATTTCTTGTTTTTTGCAATCTTGTAGCTCATACAATTTCCATCCGATTTTCAAAAAAATTTAACTTTTGTGATTTCTGATACATTGCCTACAAAGTCATTTCCCCATAAACACAAAATCTGTGGCCATGCTCGGGGCCAGAATACACCAATAAGTCCGGCCCAAATAAGTTTTTGTCGCACGTGGATGGTCGGGGCCAATGTACAGATCTACCGAGCTGGGCCAGATCTGAATCCTACATATCCCGTCCTTTCTCATTTTCCTTGGGCCCGCTACGGAACAAATCTGGTTGAAATGATTTTGTCGTGTTGGTACCACAATAGACCCCTGGCAGTGCCTATATCAAGCCTTGCATGCGCCGCTGCTTCCTGGTACTAATGCCAATCTACCGCCATGTCGATGCCATTGCATCCCCACACCACCACCCTTGTTGCCCCATGCCAGTACCCGTACTGATCTATGCTACCATTATGTCATATGAATGTTACGAAAATGCACTAAATATCCAAAATTATTGCCATTACTCTCATTGCATTTTTTTTATTTTCATAAAAACCGAAAAGTCATGCACTTAATTATGTAAGCTCACATAAGAGAAACCTTCAGTAAATAATTCTTAAAAGTAACAGTGTAACAACTAAAACTGCATAATATTTAATTACAGTGTAATTTTTTGTAATAATAAATTATAATAAAATTATTTTCTAACAATGAACAATATCAAAGGTTAAAGGAATACACACATAATCATCCTGCGAAGGAGTCATAGGAAGCAGCACACACTTTTGTTTAAGATTTTTTACAGATATATTAATTTGATTTGAGCAACGAAGTTTTGTTTCAAAAATACATAGTATTGTACTGTCAATGGGATAATCAGTAAGACGCTTGAGATCAGTAACAAACTTACATTCTACAAACCCAGACTCCATCTCATGAAGTCCAGTAATAATAGCTATTTTAAAATCATTAGTTAAAAAAATATTGTCTCCTTTACAAGTTGAAATAATTACGTTGCTGTACTTGAACTTTGTAAATCTACTTTTTAAAATAAACTTTTTTTCATTAGTGTTTGCTTCTAACTGCATTTTCAAAATGCGTTCAATTTCGAAATTTCGATTAACTACTTGCTGAAGATGATGGTGAGTACCTCTGACTAACTTTTTTAAAATTTGCATGTAATTTTTGAACGGGAAAGCACTAAACTTGTCTAGACTACCAAAATTTATAGCATCTGAAGCTAAGTGTATTAGATTATGAACATTATAGACTAAAAATTCTGGCCCGTATAATATTTTACTATCTACGACAAATTGTTTTAACATTTTATCAGCTAAATTATTAAAAACAACGTCTGAAGCTTTACTGGTAATAAGTATAAATATTGCAGCATGCAGAAATAGATAATGATTATAAAGCTTCTCAGGCAGCACGTTACGAAATGCTACAACACCTGTATACAGTAATATAAGTCTAAACTCAGTAGCTTTGAAATGCTCTATCTCTTTTAATGAACGGGGCTTTCTCGCAAAGTTATCTGGTATGTAATTTGGCAACATGCATAAATAGCTGGACATTCGTACAATTTCTTTTGCTGGTAATCTTGCATTTAGTGGTCCCTTAATCCACATGTACAATAATTTACGCATAACACCTAAGCACACTAGGTGCATGTAGTCGATAGGAAACTGAGTTACCATACCTACTTCTAAATACACAAGCTCAGAAATACCTTTATGATGTTCCTCATAAATTTAACTTTTAAAATTATTGTCTGTACGCAATGTGGAATACAATTCAGGGAATGTTACCCTACCATACCACTCTCCTTCTTGGATGCATTTCTCACACCCAAAATAACCACTATGTAGCTTGCAGCATTTTGAAAACGCTCTAGCAGGAGCATCCATAGTAAAATAACTTATTCGTATAGTGTAGTCAATAGAATTAAGTAAAATACCATTTTTTTCTAAACTTTGCATTTCGATAATAAACCTATGTAGGTATTCGTTGACGTTTAACGGCTTCGAATTACCACAAAATAAGCCATTAAAAAATGGATTCTGGTTGACTGATTGATTTACAATACCAAGTAATGGCCAAAATTGTTTGTTGTTACTTTTACATAGAGGGACGCCGTCACAAGATATTGTAATAGTTACTAAATTTTTTAAATTAGTGAATTGAAAAAATGGTATTTTTATCGTATTTAGTCCAGTCAAAATTCGTGACTTTATAGTAGATTCTACACCAAAATAAAAAAATTCCCCACCTGCTTTCTTATCTACAATACAATTTCTAGGTGTTTGAAACAACGTACGGGCGCATTTGGGCAATGTTTCTTCCACATAAGGATTCAAAACTTTTAGTAAATGATCAACAGCTATTTGAGAAATATGATGTGCGCACCCCCATTGAGCTAACTGAATTGACAGTAATGTAGAATCTGCCTCAAATTCCTCTTCAGAAAAATCAGATTCATATTCAGGTTCATCCCAATCGCCATACGTTGAAACAATTAAATTATTAATATCTATATTATTACATTCGTCATTGTTACTTGAAGCTATAGTGCTTTTCCTAGGAAGTATAACATGAGACTCAATCCGACCAGCTGTCACGCTTTGTTTTCTAATCTCTAATAACATATGGGAAACTTCATTTTTAATTCGCCGCTCCTGAGTTCTTTTACA
The DNA here is from genome assembly GCA_949802685.1 of Dicyrtomina minuta. Classification (NCBI taxonomy): domain Eukaryota; kingdom Metazoa; phylum Arthropoda; class Collembola; order Symphypleona; family Dicyrtomidae; genus Dicyrtomina; species Dicyrtomina minuta. The sequence goes on from CATKUY010000036.1 coordinate 169,041, forward strand.
TTTAGGCATTTTTTGAATTAAATTCTTAAATTAGGTGTTGGACTGTGATTTAATTTAAAATTAAGTATTAAATTAATCTTCAGCATTTGTTTCAGTAGCAGAAGTATTTTGTACAGCAGCTGCTGTTCGTCGTCTTTCGCGTCCTCCATTGTGATCTTTACTGTTTTGAAACCAGCTCATTATGACTTCCCCAATTTCTTTGTCCGTCGAAGTTGTTGAGTTAGTAGGCCGAATCGCATCTACAAATGTAAATGTTACAAAATTTTAATATTTTGTGACTCCAAAATATAACGAAGAGCTTCTCAGTAAAACAAGAACTAACTAGGTTGTAGGACAACTTTCTCCTGGACATTTTTCTCCCGGACATCATCCTCTTGAACTTTTTCCTCTCGGACTTTTTCCTCCCAATCACATACGGCGCACATTTTTCTCCCAGCATCAAAATTCATATGACCACAATAAAGACGACGACGACATCATTTGTGCGATGCTTTTCATATTACATTCGTTACATTTGATTTATAAATATTAACACACTCATAGCTTCATAAAAAATGAGGAAACAATCGATTTTGCTACTTAGCATTATGAATTTTGCATACCTTTAGTAATTTCTACAAATACATGCATTATGTGGCAGGAATCACTAGTTTACTGTGGTCATATGAATTTCGATACTGGGAGGAAAATAATCTTCGTATGTGTTTGGGAGAAAAAAGCCTGGAAAGAAAATGCCCGGGAAGAAGATGTCAGGGAATAATATGTCCAGGAGAAAGTTGTCCGTATACCAATTAACTAGTAACAATAACAGTCAAAACGTAAATGACAGGCTTGAAAATGTATTAAGTATATGTATATCCTTTACCATGCCGCTTAGTAAAGCATCTAGCATAGTAATATACATAATGGTTAATAAAATTTCAAAAACATCATATCTTGTTTTGACAAAATACTCTTCCTTTTTAATTAAGTAATGCTTAATAAATAAATATATTTACTATAATTCGCCAAACATACCAGCCACACAGCTGTTTAGGTTATTATCTTTGAACGACAGCTTGTTATTTCGACCAGTGTAGCGAATTTCTTGAGCAAATTCAGGATCAAAAATTTTACACAAAATTCGTCGTGTGAAATCAGCATGGTTTACTCCACCGACTTTCTTGAGATCATTTATCTAAACAAGTAAACAAAAAGTTAGTTTTTGAAAAACCACCGCACATGTTGTTCATATATACCTAGTCGAGTAAAACAAATAGCAAAAATAATCTCGTGTTTGAAAAAAACGGACGTATATCATTTTTTCAAAAAACTCTTCACATGCATATAGAAATTAGAGGCTTCTTTCAAAAAGTTGACAAAAACATTTAAAGAGTGCTCCCTGCCACCCACTGCCCAGATTTTTTCTATGTATGTAACCAAATTCCGAATCTCAATCCACATAAGGATCTGTTTAGTCTGCACGCTATTGAAGTTTTCATAAGAATCTTTTGCAAAATAGTTGTACAAAATACAAAAACATAATATAGAACAATTACATAATTCTTCCTTCTCTACCATATCCTACATTCAATTACAACTCACTATCTATATTAACTATTACAATAGTATTAACTGAAACTTTTAATATTCGTAGAAAGTATGTACAACTCTCATTTTATCGTCTGGGGAAAACTAAAAAAACTTATAACCATTTTTGATTGAAAAAAATATGCACCATCAACAAAGATATTTAAATGTGCTTTTAACGTATTTAAATTGACCCTTTTGCACTTTTCAAAAATATGTAAATGCAACTTTTCACCTTTTAAAAAATATGTACATACAACATTTTACACTTTTCAAAAACATGCAAATAGAACATTTGAACTTTTCAAAAAAAAAGTAAATAGAACATTTTACACTTTCCAAAAACTAGTAAATAGAAAATTTTACACTTCCCGAAAAACATGTAAATAGAACATATTAAACCTTTTAAAACATGGAATTAGATCATTTTGCACTTTTTCAAAAACATGGAATTAGATTAATTTGCACTTTTTTAAACATCCGGGCAAGAAAAGTCCAAATAGAAAAATTCCAAAGTAGAGTCGTGTGTGGCAATACCTCGTGTACAAAAAATGTAGGTAGGAATTTTATAGGGATTGTTTTTAGGGTAGGAAAACCCTGTATGGAATTTATTTCCATTTTTTTTAAATGCACGAAACAATTTAGTTTACATCTTTTGGAAAAATCAAAAATATTCTGTTTACATAATTTTAAAAACTGCCAAATTTTCCAGTTACATGTTTTTCGAAAATTCAGGCAGCAGCCGCTGGCCGCAATATGCAACGCTAAGCGTATACTGATAGAAAGTAGAACAAAATCAATATTATGTAAATGGTAAAAATTAATAGAAAGTGGTAGAGCAATAGTAACAAAGTATAGGTATGTGGTGTTGAATCGATTGTGTGAAAGAGAGTTAAAGTGATTGCGTGACTTGTGCATATTTGTTTCGTTGGCTTATCACCGATATTGTGTAAGATTTTAAACAGAGTTGTGTAAAGATTGATCACCGTACAGCTACTAGTACGTTGACGATAAAGACAATCACATTAATTAGTAATACTTACAAGCTTGGTTTTGTTATCCTTGGATTCAAGCCAGTCATGCAAATTTTCAAAATCCTCTTTATTTTTTAACGGAAACTGAAACTCGCACCCTAACTGCGCTGCTGAAACAGTCCCGTTTGACAGCGTTCCTACCACAGATGAGACATGTTCCAACTCGATTCGAATTTTGGTCAGCTCTTTCAACACTAGCTCATAATAACCTGCAAAAATAACAATTTAAGTAACCAAGTAGAATTTACTAAACTGTTCAACATAAACACAATCGTCAGATATTTTTAAAATTTTACATATGCCAGTTTCTTGTGTTGAATTGTATGCATACTTTAATATTGTTGCCTCCTTTTTTTAGTGATAGTACATCAAAAACTTACGCTGATTTTCGTTTCGAATAGATTTAAGTTCCTCAACAGGATTCCAACCGTTCCCTAAAATTAAATTGCCTGGCCCGCTAATTGCAGAATAGGTCCCACTGCCTTGGACGTTCACACTTTCATTTGTGTTGAGCACTACTACAGTTTCCAAATTGTCTTGAGCTTTTAAAAAAAAACGTTATACTGCATTTACTTTTCTATAGCTTCTAGTTTTATGATTATACACAAATATAATTAATACGTTGGCTTATTGTACCACAATTATTGGATCAATACTTTTAAAAGAAAATTAACATGAAATTCGAATTCTTACGTGATTCATTTTCTAGTTCAGTCGAAAATATATTCGCCGGAAGTTCACTATCCGCTGCCGAGTTTAGAAATGATTCGGGAATCACGAATTCTAATTTACGTGGAACCAATAAAGCAGGTTGAATTGAAACGCTAGAATTAATTACTCCAGATTCTTCATCCAAATCCGTATCACTGAGAGTATTAATCGATGAAAACTTATGGTTCCTTTTACGAAGTTTGCGAGTCCGCTTATCTTGTTCAGGAGTCTCAGCCTCAGTCAGCTCAACCTCACTCTGCTGCTCAGCTCTCTTGGCCGCTCTCTTAGCTTGACCGTAATCATCTTAAATGATGAATGGCAATTAAATTTTCAATTACATTATTACTTTAACTGCAGTTTATTTTTAGGTTAAAATTAATCACTATCAGTGGCTGCGGAAGGTGAATATTCCAAGAGAGGACAAGCCTATGTTGAGCATAGGTTTATATTAAAGTATGCACCTAATTATTTACATTAGGATTTAAAATTTTCAAGAAGCGACAATGGGACCTCGTCCCCCGTGCCTCCGCGGCCACTGATCACTAATAAACTAGTTCAGTTAATAAACTTCTCATGCAGATATTATACTTAATTATCTAATAATAAAATATGAATTTTACCTGATGCTAGCAATACAGTGCAGTCGTAAATATCCCATTTAAGACGCGGAAGATCAGATGGGCTTTGTCCACTGTGAATTAAAGAATCTAACTTAAAGCGCTCAAGAGATTCAGTGAAATGGCTCTTTGTTTTATTGTCAAAAAGCCAAGTTGAAGGGACAACTTTTACAGTTTTGTCAACTCCAAATTCAACAACATAATATGTCACTTTTTGAGCCATCTAAAAAATAAGTTGTTCTAACCTTAACATTAAACTTGTTAAACGTTGTTTAATCTAAAACTATAACTTTTTATTCGAATTTCAATATTAATATATATTTAAGCACCCGCCCAGACGAGCAACAATTGATGACTGACTGTGATGAAACTCTCAAACACGACTGAGAAAGCAGCGGCGAAATGGAATTCGACTGCAATGATAACGAAAATAACCGCCAACATTTTATAATTTCTTTGGTCCTGGGAAGGCCCGTGGTATGTGTTGAGAGAAATTTCGAACGAAATCCGTGGGTGAAGTCTGGTAGTTTATACGTTTTTCTATATGTTCTACGTACCAGACCATGGCCAAGGCACAGAAGGCGGCATACGTCTAATCAATGATAACTAGGAAAATCCATATATAGTGTGGTATAGGATTACAAAGAAATTTTTCTTTGCTCGACTATTTACTATATTGCTTATAGCGTGTACAACTTAGTGGATACTTTAAAGTAAATTTTTATGCAGTGAGGAGTCATATTGCCCCGCTCTGGCCCTGAGATAATGCAGACGACGCTTGACCTTGGCTAAAATCGGAAAGCCCGAAGCTCAGCCTGAGACAGCTAAACATACTAGTCCCAGCTCCGGGACTAGGTTCACATTGTCACGTGCTATACTTTGGCAGTGGCAAAACATACGGATCGCGGTATTTGCCCAAACCGCAAGGTTGTGCAGACTTCCTCATGAAAAACCTGACCTGGGACAAACCTTGAAATCCGACAACTCCCAGATTTTAGCAATTCCAGATTTCCCTAAGATAAAACTTGTATGGGCCTAACCTTTTCGGCGGTATTTTTCCCAGGTTTAGTTCAGCCAGACTTCCCTAGTTAAACCTGGTCAGGGGCAAATTTGTGTGTTTAATGGGTTCTCAGTTTTCGAAAATTTCAAAATTTTAATTTTTTTCAAAAAATGAGGCTGATAAAAAGGTCTCTGGAAAATGGTTTTTACAATTAATTTTTGAAAAAAAATTAAAATTTTGGAAAGTGTCACATGTACTAAGGAAAGTAATGAAGTCATGATTTCAGTTCTGGAATGGATTATATCCTATTAGGGCATTTAGTCATCTTTAAATTTTTAAACTCCCTTTCCTTTTTAAATATAAAAGGCATTTCCGATATTTTTGGATTTCAAGATATCGTCCGATATACGGATATTCCTGTATTATAAGATATTCTTCACGTTCTAATTATTCTGGGATGTTTAGGTGCCGTCAAATTTCTAGATATCCTTGAATTAAAAAATATCTTTGCCGTTTGACCTATTCTTGGATTTAAGATATTTAATGGTTTCCAGATATCATTTGGGTTTTCAAATTCTTTTGTTGTTGGATATCTATGGTTTTTAGATTTCCTTGCTTTGTCGATACTTTTATTTTTTAGATATCCTGGGTTTTTATCAATCTTTGATTTTAAATATCCCAGACGCTAGCTGTTCGTTGCTTTTAGATTTTCGTAGTTTATAGATAGTTACTCTTGGGTTTCTATATTTCTTTGGTTTAAGATGTATATGGTTTTTACATCTCCTTGGTTTTCATACGTCCTTGGGTTTAGGATATCCTTGATGTTTAGATATCCTTGCATTTTGGATATCCTTGGTTTTTAGATACCCCAAGGTTTTTTGAGGTATCCTTGAGGCTTAGTAGATATTTATGGGTTTTAAATATAGTTGGTGTTTAGATATCCTTGAAGTTTAGATATCCTTGGTTTTTAAATATTCTTGGTTTGCGGATATGTATGGGTTTCAGACGTCAATGATTGTTAGACCTTTCTGATTTTTAGATATCCTTGATTTATAGCTATCCTTGGTCTTCAGATATTCTTGGGGTTCTTATTTGGGTGTGACGACATCATTATCATTATGGGGCAATTTCTAAGGCAGCATGAAACATCGATGAAATTTTCCTTTAATTATATCTTACACCAACCACATGGAAAAGCAACCACCTTGTCAACACAAGATTTTAGATGCACCCAAGATATTCAAAGCCTAAGAGATTTTTTATTTTTGCGCCCTAGTATCTGAGTCTGGTATACAAGTTTTTATTATTTGGCACCCAAGGCTCTTCAAGACTTGGGTACCCAAGAGCAGGGACGACCAACTCAAAATGACCTGCTATTCATTTCCTCCCGATTCAAACCCTATGAAGCGATTCAGAATTTCCTTTTAAGGAAATTTGCAGAACTTGAAAGAAGATTTTCGAATTTTGACTTTTAACATGTCCGTATAACATTTTACTTATTAAGTTTTATATTAAACCTTTAAACTAAATATTATTCGTACTTTGTACAGTCATGACTCTTATCATTATTTTTTAGTTCCACTTAATAAATATATACTAAAACAAATATAGAAACATTTAGCACTTCAGAGAGCTTAAATTGTGATTTTCTTAAAATTCGCAATGTTTTCTCTAACAAAGTTACCAGAATGTTGGGTAATTCAAATAATATTTCCCTGAGAATTCCTCCAAGCATCCTTCCCGAAAAGATTTATAAAATTCTAAATTTTTCCTCCTCCTAAATTTCTCGAATTCTCATTAAATTCTAAAAAGGCCTACTATAAATAAATACCCAAGAGTCTTGTTCTTTGTACAAGTGGTTTTTACTCAAGTGCTAGACATCTCTAGATTACTAAAATCGAAATGACGGAGTTTTTTTAAAATGAACCGCCAGGAGGGGGGGTGGTTCTTAACATCTGGCCTACCCGCGAAAAAATCCTGCGTACGCCACTGTAAAAATAACATTTTTACACGTTTCAAAAATGTTATTTATGGATTATGTACGCAATTCATAATTATACTTTTGCACTAATTTAAGCTAAAATTATATATGTTGAATTTTACCACTTCACTTAGAATAGGACCGCTAGGAATTATTACATGTGTAATAATAACATAAAATATGTCATTTTTGCAGATTGCGGTATTCAAGGTCGTCCCTGCTAATACATAAACCTTGTTAAAATTTACTTTTTCCACCAGAACCTGCTTGTGCGATCTAACTGCGTGGTTTGGCTTGTTAGTTAGTCCATTTTGTTGTGATGTGTTAGCAAAAATGAGGATGACTCGTATTTCTACCCTTAAATTAAACTGGCAGCCGTTCTTTAGTTCCTCTTGCAAATCATATAGATTGCCCAGTTGGCAGCTCCCGCTTCCACTAACGTCGGGCTACTGTATGTAAGCACCTATTGTTATATACATAAAGTAAACAGTTTGCAAATATTGACTTTAGTATTGTTACTCAATAATTCTCATGTAAGGGTTAAAATATAATATTTGAATCATCTAATTTAACTACAATGAGCTTTAAATAAAATAAATTACAACTAAAATACATTTAACAAATAATTTCTGTTTGTTTTTAAAATTGGAAACGTTAGAATTTTTTCAAAGAGTGCAAAATCGTACATGTGTTTTTTAAAAACGTTTTAATACATAGTTTGCAAAAGTATTCATTAATTATTGGATAACCATAATTCTTTAGAGTTCCAAAATATTCCATTCATTTTATGTATAATTATACAAATTTTAAAAAAGTACTTTTTATTAAGATGCCTTTGTAACCCTAGCAGTGGCTGATAATACTCAGCAGACGCCAGTGCTGATTTAAATTTGTTTAAGTCCTGATAATTTAGTTAGTGTACAGAGCGAGTGTTTGCTGTATTCAATTCATATCCAGTCACGCCGTTAGCTACAATTGTCCCAAATCATATATACAAACTTTATTCCGTCACAGTTGTACAACTACAATAGCCCTACGACTCAGTAAACAATACACAACATTTCACATTATTAATATGTGATTAACAAAAATAATAATATTTATTACTAATAAATATTTATATGATGATTAAAAATCTGAATAGATCCTCTAAGAGCATATAATCCAATTTCTTCAAATAATTTTGAAGGTAAATTAAACTTAGATCAAAATTCTTGAAAAAATTTTGACAGTGATCCTTTTGCTCTAATATAAATAGTAGGTACTGTATATTTTGTAATAATGAGCGGGTTCGTAGTAGTACGCGGGTCCGAGAAGTCTCAGTTTGAATAGTACAAGGGTGCAGTGTAAGACTTTTCTCGTTCGAACGGCTGAACGATGCCACGCGAACGGGGCGCCGTTCTATTTTCCTGCGAAGGCATGAGCTTTCGATTGGAAAAGCACGAAGGCCGAGCTTTCGAGTCCGTTTTGCCCCCCGAAAACGCCCTCGCGCTTTGGGGTGGTGGAGCGTTTTACCATTAGGGAGTGAAGTTGACAATTTCTGCTGGCACAGGTAGGTAGGCAGTATGTATATCGTGAACACAGTATAGGAAGGATTAAGTATAGAAGGTACTATACTATAAAGGGTCTCACAGCTATAACGTCATACGAACTTCCTCAAATTCTGTCTAGCTAATGTTAGTGATAGGGTGTATTTTTTTCCATACCCCACCTCCCTCAAACTTTATCACGTTATGATCTTAGAACCCCCATAGTATTAATGCTAATTAAATGAAAATAAAAGCAGTTGTCAGACCGATTCAAAATATTTATGTATTTTAGTTGAGTGATTGAGTGTAATCTGTAAAACTAACAGTTGCTAAGGTGCGGCTGCATTACTTAAACTGTGTGCATTCCTAAACCAAAATACTAAAATACCAAACCAAAAGCAAAGCCAAACTGACAAGTGACGACCAATCACAAAGTAGGTCATAACTTCTAAAATTTCTAAAAAAGAAAAAAAGCTTTTACTACTTACACAGCAAACTCAAAGTATTAGAGTTACAATTACAACTAAAATAAAGAGTTCTGGGTGTGTGGCAGTTTTTCTCAGTACATAAAATTTTGACCATATTTTGCTTTTTCTACTGTTTTTAATTTGAATAAAATATTAAATAAAAAAAACATTAAAAAATAAAAAAACAAATGCTACCATTTTTTGTTGTTGTTTTAGTTGTTGGAAATTGATAGTACATAGTAAATTACACACACAGTCATAAAATAAATTAAACTTATTAAACTCCACAACATCACAATTTGATAATTTATAGTATTCAAACATTTCATACTCATATCCTCTCATATAGCCCAGGCCCTGGTAGGCGGTGGGTAAGTAGGTAGTAGGTACTTAGGTACTTTTAGAGTGGAAAGTTGGAAAGGGAAAAAATCTACAGGTAGACAAAATATTATCCGTCCGTCAAGACGGCCGGGAGGTGGAAACGCTTTTTCATGAGCTTTCAGGGACCCACATGAGCCTTGAGTCCGTTTCAAAACGCCGAAAGCTCCATGAGTCCGTTTTTTGCGCCCAAAAATTGAACGAAGCTCATGCGAGGCTAAACGAACGATTATGAACGTTTTTCTTACACTGCAAGGGTGTATTTAACACAGTATTAAATGGCAGTACGCGGGTCTGTAATATAACGGGCCACAATTCGCATCTTACTTCCTAAAATGTTAATAAGAAGCTGCAATTCATTTTAATGGTTATGATAAAATTTTGATTTTGTTTTTATTTGACAGACTACACCTCAAAGCGGAATGATCTTAAAGGATGATCTCAAAGGATTTGATTGAATTGTTTACATCCAAATAGGTTGGCATCTACTAAAAATGAAATAAAGGCATTGGCATCTTTCCTTTCGGCTGCTCATTCAGAGTTTTACAGTACTCATTTATTTTTAACAATATCATTGTATTTTAAATGCACGCAGCAGTAAACAAATATTCAATTTATGTTAAAGTTGCCTTCAATGAACTGTAACAATCAAAATTACTAAAGCTATTTTAGTTTTACAAAAACCGCATTGAAAAGTTAATAATTTTACATATTTTGCTCATTTTCTATGTGTAATGTATTTTTGGAACAGGATTTCAAATTGGCGTTTGCATTGCGTTGAAGCAATGTACCACATTTAGGATAGTTTTACTTCGTTATTCTATTAAAGGACAAAATTGGTGTGAATGATGTCAAAGTGAAAAGGCAACTGTTACATTGAACAGTTCAATGTAAGTATGTAGGTATATGAATTACATTAATTTTCTAGAAACGTTAAGTAATAATTTTAATTTTAATTTGTAAATGGAAAATACGTTTCTACATAATTATACTCTGTTACAAGTTTTTCCTACTTGTTTTTATTTTGCGGAAATTATTTAGCTATCTTAAGACGTCTGGTAAACTAGTAAACCCTGCTACTCAGGGACGGACTGGCCATAGGAAATTTCGGAAAATTCCCGATGGGCCCCCAATTCCTTATACATTAAGTAAACGGGAGCCTTGGGCCCCTCAGCTCAGCGTGGGCCCCCTGATCGCCAAACCTCGTCATTAAAAATTCCCTGGCCCTACAAGTAACCAGTCCGCTTCTGCTGCTATCAGACTGCTTTAGACTTATCAGACCCGACTTCAAATACTAGTATATTAAAGCTTATGAAAGTGGATGAAATAGGTACGTTAACCTAAATTTTGACATCACAGATATACTTACAGTCAACCGCGGATCCAGAGGAGGGGCTAGGGGGCTTTAGCCCCCTCCTTCCCCCCCAGAAGGAAGTTTTTAAAAATTGTAGAGATAGCGGCGGCCATTTTCAATATGGCGGCTTAACATTGTTAACCCCCCCCCCCCCCCTAGAAAAAAATCCTGGATCCGCCGCTGCTTACAGTACCGGTTCGTCAATTACTTCTAGCTGGTCTGCCGTGCACACTTACTCTGAATATTGAATTAATCAGCAGTTTTTGTAAAATATTCTATTTTATTTTACATTACCAAAACAAATTAAATTGAAGCGAAATAGGATTGGATTAATTTTTAAAACATTCTATAATACTGTTTTAGCATTAAAGTATCTTATTTTATGCCAAAATGCAACTAACCTAGCACTACAGTTAGATAAAGACATAATAACACTTGTCACTGTTGAGAGCTAATTTTTTCTAGTTGTGCCCAGGCTTTGACTTTGTTACGCAACACTGTGAAGATTGAATAGTTGCGAGCTATAGGGAAGCATTCGTTTAATCTTCATTACGTTCACTATTAGATGAAATAAAAATTGCAAATCGGGAAATAAGCGTTTTTCTTTTAGCGGGTAGCCCGTCAGGCGAGACTGGTAAGCCAAACAAGTGTTGTATTTTCAATAATATTTCATTGAATGCCTACTGTTTTCTTTATTAAGTAAACGCTAAAGGTAGGCAAACTAATGGTGAGGGTGAGGATAGACCATTGTTCATTTGACCTAACCGTAGCTAGTAATCTCAAATAATTCTGTCCGGGGCTGTCTATCCGCTGTCCTCTCTCCAAATATCAGATTTATACTTAGTAAGCAACATACTACACCTGTAATGGCAATAAATTGTCTAGATACAAAGTCGAGATAGCTGAAAAAGGTGTCCAAACCCTGCCGTTCCCATTTGATTGCATGGATAAGAAACTGTTTAGACACCTTGCGCAGCTATCTCGTCTTTGTATCTAGACAATACATCTATCCATCTACCTAATATTAAAATTCAAATAATTAGGTCTAAAAATAGGTACAGGGAAACAGCGAACAGAATTATTTTTACATAAATTGTGTAGATAATACAGTTTTCCTAATAAGTAAAAAATTGTCGTCAATAACTGTTTGCTTCCGTCCGTAGGACGGGTAAGTTTACTGGTTAGTTAATTATATATAATTATAGAGGTTTCATAGCTGTAAGCCAAGTAAAACAACTTTCCTTTATTACACGAATGTGTGACAAAAACATAATAAAATTAATTTTTATTATGTAATTCTCTTTGCTGAACTAGATTCCGATTGACAACTAAACTCGCTGAAGGAAAAGGAAAAAGAAATACAACTTTTAAACCACCAGACTTAAGTGGCAGATCCAGAATTTGGTCACAATAAGAGCTAACAATGTTAAGCGGCTATCTTAAAAAATGCCCTCTCATATCTCTACAGTGTTAAAAATTCCCTTTTAGGGTGGGAGGGGGGGATACTCCTACAAGTGCCTCTCTTCTTTGTACACGCACTTGGCAAACACGTTTTTAGTCCTTCTGGTTAGCATTGCAATATATTAATTGTATTCTAATATGTATTTATATAATGTTTAGGTTAGGCTAAGCATTGACATTAAAATCTTTTTTTTTGTTCATTAAATGACAGAAGCGAGTACTGAGCAGAAAGCTGCCGTGGCAGTTTAGTACTTTAGAGTTAAAAATATATGTTATGCCTTCTATGATAAGTGTATGAATAACTTAATATTGCGTGAGAAGTCGTTCATAAATTTCGTTATGAATTAATTCTCAGATTAAGGTCTCTATGTTCCCTCTCGTATAATAATAATCATTGTGTGAATAGCTTTTTTTAGTATTAAATGTCCTTATGTTTATGTTCAATGTTTTACCTCACACATAGTACATTTATGAACAACCCTTATTTAAAATATTCAGTTGCAATATATTCATTTGTTGATAGTTTTTATGTACCGTGTGTTGGAGATTTTACAACATGGAATTTGGATTTGAATGCCTGTGACTGATAAGGTTTGATATTAACATTGCTTTTAAATATTATGATTGTGGTTTATCTGTAATTTCCTGGCGCCATGTAAGTCATGTAAGATAGATTGTGTATGCAATCGATGTAGTGCAATTACAGGTAACCACGAGTAGTAGTTGTGCAAATTAAATTTATTCTAAGGACGAATATTTTTTCATAATTTTTTGATAATGTTTTAACCGTTATAACAGTGTCACAGAAGGTCAACCTCAGGCGTAAACACAACATACGTGTCTCATACAGTGCCTTAATAGGAAAGCCATCTAACGCTCGTCGGAGGAACATTGTGGCCTAGATCACTGTAGAAAAAGTTGAAATTTTTTTATTCAACTTGTCGATTTTTATAGTTAAAATCATATTTTCAGCTGTTTTAACAATCACACTGCTAAACTAATGTAGTTACATTAGAAATAGATCGAAACTATACAAGTTTTATTAGTCTAGACTATTTTTGGAATCGATTTGGTTCCACCACGCTACACGCTATCCTATCCTACACGGTGCACATAATAAGAAAAGGAGACAGAGACAAAATTGACAAAATTCATCTCCCAGGACTCAATTCTCATTAGATTAAACTGAATTAAACCGAAATACAAAGAGCTTAGTTCCATCTAATTAATACGTAGACCGAAAGGCACTATTTCAATATTTTTCCTACCAGTAGGTCGTAAGATACTAGCAAGCATTATATTTTGATAGGCGTTGAAGATGCCGAAAGAAAAAAACAAGACAACACCCCAACTAACGGAGCAGATCTCGTCTATGGTGAACCAGCAAATACAGATGATGTCACAAAAAATATCTTTAATCGCCGCAAACGGAATTCTAAACACGGTCAACATGGTGATTCAAAAACTAGAGAACAAAATAACCGAGAAAATGGATATTCCAGAAAACAGTGTCAACATTAAGGTAACCACTTTGAACGAAATTTTTGCAAAAATGAAAACGCGGAGTGACGACGGGGAAGCAGAAACCTTACATTTTAAGGACCTGCTAGCAGGATTAATAGAAAACAATACTGACCTACAACACGGAGGAAAACATAATGAACTCGCTGATCAACTGAAAGACTTAATTTACAGTAAGGTTGCTCACTTGAACCATAAAATTTCAGCACTAGAATCTAGGGTGGAAGTCGAAAGATCTCAGTGTTTGAGAGCCAAAAACAAGCTAGCGGGACTACAGAGTATAATATTAAGAATAGAAAAAGGAAACAGAAGTAAGGAATTCGTGATTTCGGGCCTGAAAGTAAACAAATCAGCGCTAGAAGATACCCGGGATCTCTTAATATATAAACTTGGAATCTGCGTTACCAGGACAGAAGTTGAGGATGCTAGAAGAGCCAGCGTGTCAACACCAGGCCAACTCCCCTTGTTATTCGTTAAGCTGAAGGACAGTAGTCAAGTCTCGCTAATTATAAAGAGAAAATCAGAGCTGAAACGCACATCGAGGGAAGTTCGCATTTACCCTTACCTGATTAAAGCAGAGCAAGCAATGTACAGGCATACCACAGAAATGTTCTGGAAGTTCAAACATCAGCAACTAAAGGCAGTGGTACAGTTTATCGGAAGATTCGGCATAGCAGTTGACGGAAAGCAGTACAGAAGCAACGGAACTCAACTAATCAAGTTGGGATGTAATCCTGGTTGAATCGGCTCAAACATATCTTTAATAAACTTTGTACCCATTCAATTTATTGGTGTATATCGTTTACGGAGTTCAACTTTTGATGATAGAAGATCTGAATTGTAAGTATTCAACTGGAAAGCTGTATGTACCCACTAGTGAAGTTTACGCGTCAATGATAGTTTTAAATTCTATTTGTAATAGCTAATGTGACTAAGTACATATAACTGATTTAAAAACATTTTAATGATACATGAAGAGAAAAAATTTCCGTTAGTATAAACGATAAATGAAAGTTATTAATGTGATGTTAAATCGGCAAGCAACATGGAAACAGAAAAGGACATTAACATCTGAACCTGATGGCTAACTAATATCGTAAACATTAAAATTATTGTTTAACCAATTAATTAATTAATCTATCCATTAATGTAACAATTAATCTTGTCAAAAATTTGTAAATTCGATTTGTGTGTGGGCCAATAGCCCGAAAATGCAATAAATCAATACTACTACTACAACTACAGTGCGTTAATAGCTGTAGGTAAAATTTAAATCGTAAAAGCAATAATTATTTTATGCATTGTTTTGAATAATCATTTATATTCGGACCGAACCTATAGCTTTCAAATATGTAATAATTACGAATTTCTGGTCCTCTGGATCTAACGACGTGCCATTAACTGCTGAAATGCTGACATACCTTTAATTATACAAAAATAAAAATCTAACTGTTACTTTTAACTGCAGGGTGTAAGTATTTTAATACATTTTTTGCGGTAAAACACAACTAGGTTGTTATTTTGTGCAGCGACTTACCATAAATATACTGAAAATTTTTAATGTAAGTAATGACATTTATAGAAATGGATGTAAACGTGAAAATTTCACTGACGTATTTAAATATTTGTATGTTGAATGTTGTTCTCAGTTTAGAGGGAAGTCGTTGCAGCTGCAATATTAGATGTAGTTTAAGGTTTATTTTTATATTTAACAAAAAGCATCTATGTACTTGAGAAGTAATAACTGTACTGCAATTTGCACAAAAATCAAATTTAAATATCGATGTTTCTCAAATACATGTTTAGCATCGCTATTATTAGTAACATTTCGTAAAACGTGATATTTAAGCTTATAATTATTATTAATATCGACTGTATTATGAACTTCAGTAATAAAAGAAGTGTTGGAATTACAATTATTTATGTCTCTAAAATTGCATTTATTTATTAGGCTTTCCATCAGTGGTGATCAACTCTTCAATGGAGATAATTGGCAGCTGTTCAAATGCTACAGCATTTACGAATAGGTATGATAATAACCCTACTGTACACATTATTTTGCTACGTAAAGAAGCATAAAAACAAAATCTGAGTCTGGAACTAGTACGAAGTAGGTATTTTTATGCTCAAGTCCTGATGTGAATTTACATCTTTTTTTATACACTCTTCGGAGGTTGATTTATTTTGTATCAAACTAAAAAAAACAGTACACATTTTAACAAAGATTATTGCATGTATGATAACAATGATTTGTATTGTAGTTTCTAGGTCTATTTTTCACTTTTTGACACATGAACATTTGGGAGGGGTTGGGTATCGGCAGTAGCTACACTGGATGCTAGTGATCTTCATATCATAACTGTTGTAAATACTCTGTCTTCGTGGCTGATGATAATAACCGGAAAAGTATCCAATACATTTTTAATGTCAACAGAGAAATTAATATAATAATTAGGAAAATATGAAATTATAACGTCATTTAACATTAATTGCAATTATCTGTTTTAGTTAAATTAAACTTTTACATAATATTTATGTTAGATAATCTTGTTGTTTGCAAGGCGATGGCTGGAAAAGATAATTCTCATAAGCTAAAAATTTTTAATTTGTATGTAGTGCGCGGGTCGGTAATGGTACGCCAGTCTGTAATAGTATGAGGGTCTGAAAAGTTAAAATTTGGATTATACGTTGGGCGTACTATTATAGGATTTACGATTATTGTTAGTTTCGTAGACGGCATTCTGTAATTGTATATGTATATAATAATATGAATGGCATTATATGCATATCATACGGATATAGAATAATGAACTGTCTTTTTATATATTTTAAAGGCGGCGATGAATAATAAAGCATTGTGTACATAAGTACAAGATGACCAAGTTGCAGAAAGGCATCGAAAACTAATAAGCTCTGCTTAAATACGGACCTCAACACCGCCTAAAAGCTCATCGTAATAGCTATGCTACAAAAAACTCCAGTTGTATTAAGACAGTTATGGTATTTTATTTCTTTTTGATTGCATTAACCAACCATTTTAAGTTAGATCAATGTTATCAAAAAAAGTGAATTCAAACAAACATCCCTTATTTTTCTTTAAACTTTGTATTTTTAAACAGATTTTCACTGTAGTACAGTTGTGAAAAAGGTGAAAAAATCAAATTAAATATATAGATCCAATTTTATTTTTAAAAATTTCATAATATAAAATATGCAAATTTAAATATACTTTTTATTACTGACAATGCAAATTGTTACTTATTCGACGTAGCACACTGTCCAATTTACTCCTATTTAGTTATAAAATAAAATTAGTAGATATCGTGAAAGAAGAATGAAAATGTTCTATACTCAATTCTGCTAGAATCAAAACGAGCTGCCGTATTTCCCTTTAATAGAAAACACTGTGTACTATTTAATTAGACTTCCCAGACCTGTATACTAAATAGGACCCGTGTACTGCCATATAATAGTTTTAAATAGACCCGTGTTCAATTTAAACTCATTGCTCTCAGACCAGTGTACTATTACAAGCCTGTGTAATTACTAATACACGTGAATGTACAATTACAGAAAGTATAGTACGTTATAAGAACTATACACTGGAAAAAGTTGTTACAATGTTTCATAGGAGTTGGGGAAAGTAATAAAATGCTCTAGTGCACAGTTTGTTTTAGATGCAAAAGTTTCTATTTTAACATTTTCCAAAGTGAAAGAAATACCTTATATGCATATTTTTGAAAAGTACTAAGAGTAGTGCACTGATACAATATTCTAGGAAAGTTCAAAATTAATTGTTTACGTGCTTTTCACAAGTGCAAAATTCAGTTTAATTCACTTACTTTTTAAAAGCGCAAAAGGTTAATTATATTTACATGTTTTTTCAAATGTGTAACAGTGATTTTAGTTAAATTTATTTCTAAAAACTGCAAAATATTGTTTTTTAATATCATTAAAATCATGATATTATTTTGATATCTGTTTTTGTAGATAGTATGTATATTTTTTTTAACTAAATCAAGATATGCGTCATTTTAGTAACTCATATATTAGGTGGTTTTTACACTGGAAATTTATTTTAGTCTGCTGTGTCCTCCGCTTCGATAAACTATGCAGAATCATATAAAATCATATATTAAAAAAATAAGTATACAGTATATTGACCAATAATGATTTTTTTTTGCATTTTCATCTATAACTAAATAACTTTAAAAGCCAGCTCTCCAAAGCTAAGCACGGCTAACAATTTTAACATGAGTGGAAACATCTTTGAAGCACACATCCTTAGGAGGCAAAGGCTTCCCTTAAACATTTGATGCTAATTTTTAGAATGCTAATAAGCTTCATTTAATACCACACTTTTCAAAAGCCCGAAAACATATTACGTTGCCTCAATTTTTTTATTATGACTTCACCTTAAAAATGTTTTGACAATGTTCCGCTGAAATAAATGCAAACCTATATAAAAAAATAAACTAATATTTGTTTTTCTTTACCCTGATTTTTATTATTTACTGTATACGTATTCACCACATATCAAAGCTCGGCGCCTATCCTATAATGTAGGCAAAAATATAGGCAATAGGCAGGCAGGCAGACAATTTTAAGCAAAAATAGGCTAGGTGGTAGGCAGGCAGACAATATAAAGAAAAAATAGGCTAGGCGGTAGGCAGGCAGACCATATTAAGCAAAAATAGGCTAGGCGGTAGGCAGGCTAATGTACAGGTTCAAAATATAGGATGGGCTAGGTAGGCATAGTAAAAATTTTGCCTTGTAGGCAATGGCTATGTTTGACGGTGTCATCTTTTGCCAAGTAACCCACCCTCAAAGTGAGTGGCGCCAGTTCTGTCCGACCTCTTACGTTTTTTTCATGCATTTTACTTTCAAACTGGTTTTTTTTCTATTGCTGGATCTCTTGCTCGGGCTGGAAGGGCGTGTTTGGCTATTAAAACTATTTACGACATTCTTCTTTACCGAGAATTAAGATTGAAGGAACGAATAAACTAGCTTTATTTATGAGCCACCTAAAATTTAAAATGTTTTAAAAATATTTACTGATCGCATGTTATCCTTTAATTTTTATATCTTTAAATTAATAAACCAATTCAAGGTATTTGTGTAATAAAATTGCTTATTTTGCACAAGTTATTTAAAATCGTCTAAATAGGCATATTCGTAGAGATAGGCAACATATAGGCAATAGGTAGGGAAATTAGTAAAAATAGGCAGTAGGCAGGCAGCAAAAATATTGTGATAACAGGATAGGCAATAGGTAGGCAACACAATTTATTAAAAAATAGGATAGGGTTTAGGTAGGCAACACAATTTATTCAAAAATAGGATAGGCTATAGGTAGGCCAATTTAAACGCCGAGCTTTGCCACATATAGATATTTACCAATACTAATATTGTACAAAAAGATATATTATACTCTAATTAGGACTCACGCAGTATCACCGCAACGTAGGTCACATGATCTTGCTACTAGTTTTAATATTTTTGCATAATAATAATTTATTTTACAAAGCTTCAGTTTAATTCGAATTCAATATGCAGGACGCACGCTTATTTCGTACATACATATGTGTGTACACATAGTATATTTATTAAAGTGCACTTAATTTATTATTTATATAAAAATTATAATATGTATTGATAATTTATATATATAAAAATATTTTATTTTCAACAAGTGACTTAGCTCCTTTCTTCTATGCAAAAAATAAACAACCCGTTTTTTTTATGCTACAATTATCAGTATAAATATTATAAAAATATTTACAATTACTTTCAATGTAGAACAGAGATGTTAAACTTTTAATACTATTTAAATACACAAATGATTTGTGCATTAGAAATAAATTCTTTTTTTCGTTTATCAAATGACAGGAGCAAGTACTAAGCAAAAAGCTGCCGTGCCGGCTTAGTACTTGCTGGTTAGAAATACTAAGTTAATGCCTACCTGTGTAGGTGCATATCTACATATTGCGTAAAAGGTCGTCCATAAATGACGTAGTGGTGTAATCCCCAGTTATAGTAGGCTCATTGACTTAACATACAGTGTAATTTGTGGATACTGGTAATATCAAGTAGCAATATTGACTGTGTGCTTAGTATAGGCTACTAAGTTCGTATTTGACTGACTGTGACTGATACAGTTTATTAAAGCAGGTGCTGGTAAATACTATGATTGTGATTAAAGCCGTAATAAAATATCCAACGCAAAAAGTAAATGTTTGTTCAGGTCATTACTATTCAAGCTATGAGCTCTATGGGTCTTATAAATAGTGAAGTAAAGAATTTATGAGCCTCCCCAATAGATACATGTCAAGTGCGCTTATCAGTCATTCCCTGGCGCCATATAAATTATGTAAAATATAATATACAGAATGTGATGCGGCGCAATGTAAGTAAATGTACAAGTAGTAGCTGAATTCGAGTTATTTCATTGGCAAATTATTTTAACAGTCTTGTTATAATAGTTAAGCCCCCAGAACACGGTCAAAAAAAAGAGAGCAACGGCATGGATCACAATACACGGGACTATACTAGTGCATGGTTATGTGTAAAAGTTTAAATCGTGAAAGTGTACATTTTTTTATATATTAATGTAAATCTAATTCTATTTCTGGCGTAATCTACAAATTTTAGATATTATACAAATGTGGGCCTGTGAATTTCACGACGTGCTTTTTCTTTCTCAAATTTTCAAATACTTATTTACAAAAAGATACATTCATCTGGTAAGTTAAACAGGAAAGCGTGTTTTCCACCCATTTTAATAGTGGAATTAAGTTAATTAAAGTTAGATAAAATTTGACTTTACAAACATTTTGCGCATTCAAAGTAAATTATTTTTTCCTTCACTAAATGACAGGATCATGTACTGAGTAGAAAGATGCCTTCACGGTTCGCTATTTTACAGTTATGAATAGGCTATTGCCTATCATAACAAGTAGAAGAATATCTTTATATTGCGTTAGGGGTCGTCTACTAATGATGTCATGAAAACATCTTCAGCTATGGGACCCAATGACTTCTAAAAAATGGCATGGAACCCACTACACGGATTTTTCGAAGGTATGTGTGATTAAAATTGAATTCGTATATAATTTTATCACTTTATCAATTATTGTGAATTCGTGTTTTATTTCTTAATTTAACCTGCATCACTTAAATTACATAAAATTGTGGACTTTTAGATATCACGACGTTCCGTATATTGCTGAAACATTTGCATAGGTACATATTCATGAAGAGGGATATTACGTTTACCAGCGGAGCTGAAGTATTTTTATTACAATTTTCTCTTTGAAACACAATTATTTAATTAATGCAGTGACTGGCCATCTAAAGACTGCATGAAAACATGGTAACAATAACGCTGACCTGGACATTTTATTGTTACGTCAATAAAGAAGATATCGTCTGTGAAAGACCAAAATGACGTTCATCCATTTTTAGCTAAAATCAATTACAACTATCTACACAAATATTCAAATATGGCCTTAAAGAATTTAAATAGAGCATTTTGCACTTTTCGAAAACATGCAAATTAAACATTTTGCACTTTTTAAAACCATTTAAATAGAAATTTTAACACTTTTCAAAAACATAGAATAGGAACACTTTACGCTTTTCAAAAACCTAAAAATAGAGCATTTTACGCTTTTCAAAAAGTCCTAATTAACATTTGACGCATGTTTCTCATTTTGTTTTTAAAACAAAGCTCATTCTGATTCTAGCTTTAAATGGATATGGGTTATTTTGGTTCTTCACATACGATATACAGAAAGTATATTTGAGCCTAATGCAGGATGTGAGCTTACTGCTAATTCATTTATACACTTAATCAAGGGTATTTGTTTAGGCTAAAAAAAATCATATTTTTACAATCATGAAGTAATGTGTAATTAAATATTGTTTTTTTCTATTTATAGGTCAATTTTTTACTTTTTAACACCCGAAAGAGCAAACTTTCTACTCAAAACTCCCTAAAAAACTTTAAGTACGTGAATTTCAAAATACCTTACTATTAGTTTTGGTTACTAAAAATTAGTTAATGTTCAAGTGAATAACACAAATACACAAGAGTAATATATCAAATCTATATAAAGTAATTTAAACTATACTTATGTGCCGAGAACTTGAAAACTTATTGACATAGGGGATATAATATTGTTGGCGTAACATTACTTACTATAATTGCGTGGCAATATTAGTGAACGGAAGTGAAAAAAGTTTCATACCTTTTTTAAACCAACGACATAATGCTTCATTTGCATAGAAAATGAAAATTCTAAAAGAACTATAAAAGTTTGATTTCGAAATTTTAAAATAATGTCGGAATGTTTTGCACATTTCACAAATCTGTAATATAAAAACTTTTTGTGCTTTTAAATAACATGTAAATGATACATTTTAGAAAAATCTCTAATATTGAAATAGAAAATTTTGTATAATTATTTAAAAAGATGTAAATACAACATTTTGTAAATTTCAGGACCTGTCCGGCTAACATTGTGTGCAATTAAAAAAAAATAGAAAATGCTACATTTTTTTGCTTTTGGAACTTTAGGTATGAACTATCTACAATAACATTCTAATATGTGTAGAGAGCATTTAAATAAAACATTTTGCACTATTCAAAATTATGTAAAAACAACATGTCACCTTAAAAACATCAAATTAGTACATTTAACGTTTTTTAAACATTCATATTTAACATTTTACGCATTTGTTTTATTTTGTTTTTTATGACAAAGCTCACTCTAATTTAAGCTTAAATTAGATTTATGCCATTTTAGTTCTTCACAGACAATATATCATGTTGTGAGTGAATCCCTATTGTCTTTTTATTTTATACTTTGCCAGAGCCAAATGCAATTCTGTGTTTTTCCATTTCCATTAAAAGCAAACCAGTGTCCCTTCATTGGTTAATGATACACCTTAGGGAGGAGCTAGTTTTGCTTATATAATAAATTGGATGAAAACGGAATTAGATTTATCAAATAATACAAGAAAACTAAAAAAAATACACGAGCGAAATAAAGTATTAAGGCTGATTAGGAGCAACAAAGCGAATATTACTATCACGTTTAGGAATAGCACACAGCAATATGAATGAATGAATGTGTGTAATAAGTGTATAACATCATGCATGTCATTGCATGTGTACATCTAGCGGATATTAAATAATTAAATTGTTTGTGATATGTTGCAGATGCTAAGGTGAAGAATGTACTATTTAATTACTAGTGGCACCACACTACCTTCCTGGCTCCATCGCCCAAATTACTGCCGTGAATTAATTTGGGATAAAGATCTATGCAGCCGTAAAGCTCAATGTTTATAATGACCTCGCTACCGTCTACAAGTACATCGTCAAAGGTCAAGATACAACCATTGCCTTCGAGCTCACCGTCAACTGCTCCTCCACCAACCCTCTTACCTAATTTGTCAAGGGCGACACCAACACTGCCTCAAAAAACATGTACATTTAACAGTATGTGCTTTCTTTCGGCATGTCAATTATAAATGAATATTTTAAGAAGAACAATATTGTTTATTGTTTCTACCTATTTACGTAATTTTTAACACTTTTAAAATACTAAACTGATTTTGTCAAGTGAAAGCTCATTTTAAAGTCCTTGAAAAAAAAAAAACACAAACCATTTGAGTTTTTGATTGTAGCTCATACAACACTTTTAATAGCGATTTTTCGAAAAAACACCAGTTTTCTAAAACAAATCCAAAAAATGTTTTAAAGTCTCGCTAAACTCAAACAGAATTAGATTTTGCTAACTATTGCAGTTTTAGGGATGTTTCATTCGTATGTAAAGTCCGGGATACAGCTCACTAGTCAGTAAACTGCAAGTTTTTTAATGTTTAAGAAAAAACCGGGTCTGCTAAAAAAAAACCATTAAAATTGTCGTGGAAGTGAAAACAGAAAATTGATTTTTACAATTTTAACAAATTTATAAAAATATACTTGTTTTTCAAAATCAGTTAAGCATTTTTCAAGGGTTTCTAATGTAATTAGGCACGAATGAATATTAATATACAGAAATCGTAGAAGAAAAACAGTTACAATATCATATAACACAATATATTACATATTACTGCTATTACTGCACCATATTACTGTTTAGGCAAATATAATTAGTTTTTGTTACCTTCCTATTAAAGTCTTTTGTAAAAAATGAAGATAGTCAGTTTTGTATTTAGTAAAAAATATTAGTAGTCAGTTTCGCTTCTAGCACGAAAAGGAAATAGTCTGATTTGATTCTTTGCTCATGATATATGTATATGTGGCTTTGACATCAGCTTGCCGTATTTATATTTGCATTTATTAAGTTCAATAAAAGCGGTTGCATTTGCTTTTTATATATGTATACAAAAATTTATATTTGCTGTCTATGAGCATTTTTTAATTTTATATACTTATGTCAGTTTTAGACAGCAATATAAATATATTGATTGCTTTTAATTTGCCAGTAGACAATACGTTTGCATTAATAAAATATCTGGTTTCAATTGCATTTTACGATACGAGAACCTCTGTCAGTATCATATATGATGCATCATCATAGAGATCATTACTTCTAGTCACTTCCGCCAAATCAGCAAACACATCTGTGAAGTAAACTCTAGCAGCATTGTCTGCTAGTTTGTTGAATAATTCCTACCTACCTAAATAATTTAGACGACTTTTGCATTTTCCACCGCAATAATTATTGCTATTAGTCAAAATTTCTGCTAACTCACCTAACACATCGGCTAAGTATAATTACCCTTTAACATCAGTGTATACTTGTTTAGTAGACAAAAGATTAATCTAGTAAAAAGTCAGCAGACAAGTCTGTTAAAAATACCAAAGACTGCTAGTAGAGCCTGATATCCAAATTCAAATTATTCACGTTAAATGAAGTAGGTACAAGTAGTAGCCTCTCTTGTAATTAATTCCATACCACCCTATAGTTTGTTCCTCAAGGAAGTGTAAAATAGTGAAATTGTAAGCGTTCAAACTTTAGCAAATACAGAAATACCTTATAATCTTATGTAAATTCATAACTACTCAATCTGTAAAAAATAGGATCAAAAGTTAAAACATTATTTTCCAAAAACTTTGAAAAAACGAAAAATTAATGTCTTCCCCGTCAAGCGCCGGACTCGGATGTTGTACGGTTACTTTACGCACAAGTTTGTGTTTTATTGTTCTCGTTATTTTTGTACTTTACACAAGTAAAACTTTGTACAGCTTCAAATACGGAGGAATACGCGGTACTACTAAACCGCTATCTGTTTAAGGCCAACAATGGACCAATTCTCATCTTAAAACTGGGGCTAGACAAGGCAAGTTGATTAAATTCCTAATAAATGCATTTCGTTTGAATAAAAATAAAAGCCATATTTTAGAAACAACACATAAATTTACACATAAATTGTTATATATCGTCTTTGAAGAACTAAAATGACTTATATCCAATTTAAGCTAAAATCAAAGCGAGCTATGTAAGAAAAACAAAATAAGAAACATGCATTGAATGTTAAATAGGAGGTTTTGAAAAACGTATAATGTATAATTCAATGTTTTTGAGAATGTGCAAAATTTTCTTATTTCATTTTTTTGAAAATGTGCGAAATGTTTTAATTTCATGTTTTTGAAAATGTGCAAAATGTTCTAATTTCATGTTATTGAAAAGGTTCAAAATGTGCTAATTATATGTTTTTGAGAATGTGCAAAATGTTCTAATTTTATGTTTTTAAAAATGTGCAAAATGTCCTAATTTCATGTTTTTGAAAATTTGCAAAATGTTTTAATTTCATGTTTTTTAAAAGGTGCAAAACGTTTTAATTTCTTTTTCTGTGAAAAGGTGCAAAACGTTTTAATTTCTTTTTCTGTGAAAAGGTGCAAAAAGTTGTATTTGCATCTTTCTTTTTTATATTTTGAAAATATATTTTTTGTCTAGATAGTTGATACTGTTTTTGGCTAGAAATGGATAAAGGTCATTTTGGTTCTTCACTGACGATATCAAAAATATTAAAAAATTGAGATATTTCTATAGGAATTTACGAGAATAGAAGATTAAAACTTGGTCCCAGATACATTTGCAACTGTACAGAAAGGTATATTTATAACAAACCTTATATTATTGCATATTAAAATATTAAAATTCATGTAATTAATATTGCTTTTAATCTAATCTTGACCGGCTGTTCGCTGATGTAATAGTAATATAATTATATACAATAATAGAATGGGCCTTATTGTTACTCCTGATGCTGAAAATTGGACATCTTTGACGGAATCCAGCTGCAGTGACGAGGCCACATTGCTTGGATCATCTCAAAAGGTTGTGAGCTACTCTTTGTATGTAAATCCCAACAACCCAACTGCATTCGACACAAGAAATTACTTTGGGGGTGTTAATTATGTGGAAGGGATCAAGAAATATTATCCAGGCTGGGTCATAAGGATCTATTCTAATATTCCTTTAGAATCTAATTACGAAATGTGTTCTCTTGTCTGCTCGGACTCACTCATTTACTACTGCGATGCGAGTCATTTGCCTCGTTTAGGTAAACACAATACTAAAACTATCATCTTTGTTCCAAGTTTGTACTGTGGACTCAATTTATTCTACAATTTGTTTTTTTTTAAACTAATTAAATGAAATGAGTTTTAAGTACAGTGAAAATATGTTGTTTTCTAAGGAAACCTTACCAACATTGACCCGATGAGATGGAGATTCTTGCCGATTGGAGATCTAACCGTTGAGAAATTCATTGTTAGGGACTTGGACAGTCGAATCTCTCAAAGAGAGCGGGATGCAGTAAATGAATGGGAAGCATCTAGTTATTGGTTTCATGGAATGCGGGACCACAGCGCCCACAGGACTTAAATACTGGGAGGAATGTGGGGTGGAGATAATTCTAAGATTGGTTTAAATACAGCAGGAAATCTCCAAAAGCAAATAATTGAAGTACACAAATTATTTACGCATTAACAATGCACACAAATAAATCTACAAAATCAATTGCAATCTTTTAACATTTTCCAGTTTACTCGATTTAATGTTTATATATTTTTTTTCTTAAAGGTACAAGTGAGTGGGAATGATCAACATGCATTGACCGCCGTCATTTACCAACATTATAGGAATCAAATCCTAATACACGACAGCTATTTATGTTGACTCTACAAGGACAGTCGGCCATTCCCAACAAAGCGAAAAAATATACACGAATACGTTGGGCAACCAGTCTTTCGAAATGTGACTGAATATTATGTGGTTCAACGATGTCCGGAGTATTGTCGTCCACTGGATCATCAAGACTGGGAGTTTTGTTGATAAAATAAGTAAATAATAATGTTGTAATAATTAGATTTAAATTACCGTAGATAAATTTAAATTTGTAGTAATTCAATGTTTTCTTACGTTGATTCTACTTGCTCTGCAAAATATAAATGAGGCTGGGGTTTTGTCAATAAATTAAAATTATAAACTAATAAAATGTAATTGCAATTGCTTCGAGGGCAGAACTGAGATAATTAAAGTTAGATACGATTTGACTATACAAACAATTTGCGCATTGAAATTAAATTGTTTTTTTTGTTTATTAAATAAAAGGAGCGGGTACTAAGCAGAAAGCTGCCGTGACGATTTAATGCTTCAAAGTTATGAATAGATTATTTCCTAATAAAACACGCATATCCTCTTTTAATATCGTATAGCGGGTCGTCCATAAATGACGCCATGTTAAAACTCCAGTTTTGAGATATAATGACTTCCGCTGTTGGCATTGCAACTACTTTGTAAATGGCTGTATTTAGCAAAGAATGTTCTCAATTTAATTGTGGTCTCATTACCTCCACGCGTAATGGCATTATTGGAGGATCCTTATTTAAAATTACTTATCGTAGTACCGGTTCCACTTTCCACTATTTAAATATTAAATTTTGTTCTGCTACTGACATACAGCAAAGCGTGATAGTGATATAAGTCTTATACTGTATATACGTGTTATAACCTTATCTTCACTTGCTTCTATTAAGCGTGATAGTAAACTATTGTACCTACTCTCAAATAGATAATTTGCAAGTGCTCTAATCAGTCATTTTGTAGCGTCATGAGGTACATGTGAAATAAACTCTGTGCGGTACAATTCAATTAGATGTACAAGTTAAAGTTAGGCAAATTAAAGTCAATTTAGGTTTGATTTTTTAACAGTTTTCTAATAATGTGCTAACCTTTAAAAGTAAGATTAAAGGCATTAAACCCAAACTAAAGATTTCTTCAATTGCGCAGGTATTTGGGGTTACGATTTTTCAAATCAACGATGTTTTAAACTACAGTATATATAAATGTAATTAAACTTTACTTCTATTTCTATTATGAGAAATAAATTTATTTAATACTTGCTGCACTTGTGGCGATCAGTAGTCGTTGTGCAAATTATACTGACCTTATTAATAATGATGATAATACTGCTACTATACACCTTATATTGTCACGCAAAGAAACATAAGAAATAAATCTGAATCTAGAGCTAGTTTAAAGTAAGTATCGTTTTGCTGAATTCAAGGTCTAAACTTACTGCTAATTTTTTATACACTCAATTGAAACAAAAATCAATTACGTTTCAAACTAAACAAATATGTACCGTGTTGTACAATCATAAGCTGCGGTATTAATTTTTTTTTGTTTTTGTTTTCAGATCAATTTATTACTTTTTGACAACCAATAGTAGAAACTGCCTACTTACAACTCTCTAAAAAACTTTAAGTACGTTTATTTCAAAATACCTTTTAAGGGGACGTGGTTATGAAAAGTTAGTTGAAGTTCGAGTTAATAACATAAATGCACAAGTGATTCATATATAAAATCCATAAAAGGTAATTTCAACTATAATTAGGTGTGGAGAATTCGAAAATGCGGTGACATGGGTGGATCATTTTTGGCTTAACAGTACCTAATCTAAATGAAAATATCAATAAACAGGGGTGAAAATGTTTTAAAACTTTTTAAACCAACAACATGATGCTTTATATGCAAAGAAAATGGAAATTCCAAAAGAACTATAAATATTTCATTTCTACATTTCCAAATTATGTCCAAATGTTTTGAAAATTTCAGAAATCTGTTATAAAAAACTTTTTGTTTATTTAAATCAAATGTAAATAGAAAATTTTTATCATCTTAGTTACTTTAAAATAGAATATTTTGTATTTATATATAAAAGCATGCAAATACAACATTTTGCTCCTTTTTAAAACTGCCAGACTAACATTCAGTACAATTAAAAAAACATTTCAAATGAAACATTCTATACGTTTTAAACTTTGTGTATAGCTTACACGTTTTAGTGTTTATTACTGGAATTTGAGAATTAATTATACGAAACAAAAGACTTATCCCTACTGGTGAATTAATTAGTTTGATCTTATGTAGCCAGCAGGTTGAGATGTTAGATGTTACTGTTCGAACTTAATGTACGTTGTATTCAAAATAATATTCTGTTTTTGCATACTCACCAGGTATCAAAGGCGGTAGCTTGAGGGGCAGGGGTTGAGGAGGTCGGGAACTAAACAGGATACAAATATAGTAATTATACGAAACAATGTACGATAGGTAAGTTTTTGGAGCTTTGCAACATTGGCGAGTATATGTTTTTAATCCTGTTGGTGTAGCAGTGTTGATTATAAGTAAATATTTGTATACTATAATTATTATTATTAAACATCATACCAACACGAGAGGATTTAATAATTTCATTTTAATATTCGCTTGATACCAATTGGTGTTCTTTTAACTTCTACTAAAAGCAAATTACGGTATTTTATTTCTTTTTAATGCAATGATCAAAATCCTATTTAAGGGCATGTTAAACAAAATGAGCTTACTGCTTTAAAGTCAATTTATTTTAAACTTTTTGAATAAAAAATGTCAAAATTATAAAAAATGTTACAATTAAATGTTACTGACAATATTGTTGTTTTTGTTTCTAGTTTTTCTTTGTCGACGACCACTAAAAACGTACTCACACTTAACACTCACGCTAACAACAATTTCTGTTGAGTTGACATGAACTACATTGTTGACATTGTTTATATGTAAAGCTATTAGTCAGACATGTTATAATTATTAACTTTGTTAGGCTAGGAAAACAAGCAATCTAAATAACGATAGAATGCAAAGAATGGGCATGTTATTACAATTAAATTTTATTTTGCATCCATATAGTGGACATCACATTAAATGTTGTAAATATTTGTATTTGTTTTTAGTAGTTATAAGAGTAATATGTAAATAATGAATACGAAAAGACTCGTTTTAAAATCCCAATTATTATTTTAGTTTTTTACAATGTGCTTTGTAAACAAATTTTTAATGACGAACTAGAATCCGCTTAGAATTTTAAAGTGTAAATATTCAATTATGTGCGCTGCTCAAAAATGCAATACATTGATACATACGATATTAAAATCAAACAATAAACATGAAAACATTTTTACTTTTAGTTTGATATAACTTGTAAAACCTTTACGCTTTGCACGTGTACATATTCTTAATTTTATGAGCGTCTTTGTCGCTTAGTGCTGCTCGCTGACCCACCTTCCCATCATACTTCTGTTTCAAAGTTATTATGTCTTTCTTGGGATCTATGGCAAAACCACCGCCGAGCCCGTAGTGCATCACACTTCCATAGTCATAATCACATTGTAGGTTGAAGTATCTGTGTCCTTTTCGTAGTTGTGTCTCTGTTCTACAATAAAAAAAAATAACAAAAAACAATGACTTGTAGTGTTAAACGTTCAAATTTCACAGATAGTGCTAAACATGTGACAACTGTAGCTATTTGAAAAAAAAAATCCCTACCCTCCTTAATGTTTTCAAAATCAATAGAAACATAGTCGTCGTGATCATCCCTCGTATGCTCGTGATGAAAGCCAATAGCATGGATCAATTCGTGTGCGACGCTTCCCCCGGTTCCACCCCCGTTTTTAAAGCACCAGTCCGCAAGGTTAAGCAGCTGTCCACCCTTTTTTTGCATGCCAACCCTGGAATTGCAGGCGCTGTCATGGTGCTGAATGGTCACGTAGTTGACGTCGATAATGGGTATTCGCTTTCGGAATGTGATGCATGTCACACTGGAAATCATCTTCATGGCGTTTTTCAATATTTCCAGTTGATCATCGCCTATGAAAAAAATAAACAATATAGAAAATAAAATCAACCACTGACAGTCTGTGCATGCATCCCATTTGCAAATTAATAACTGAAATAAAAAAGTAAAGTTTTTTTTAAAAAAATAATTACCGAATCTATCTGCAACTGCATACACAAGAACTCCTTCCGGCCAGAATTTTTTCAGATCAGTAATTCCCGCTTTGAGCTCAATAATTTCATCTGCCTCCGCTATAATGTCCCCTTGGTAGTCGGAGCCTAGTTCTTCAGGATTGATGTAGTAGCCATATTTCTCGAAAATGGCTTCCATTGTAAAGTTTGCTAACACTGACATAGACACAAAATTTAATTAAAAAATTAAAAAATTAGATTATGTTATAGGTTTGCGAAGCTAATAAGTTGTAAATTGTTTTAGTAATTAAAAAACAACAGGGAAAAAAAAAGTAGTTACTTACCTGGATGCGCTTGACAAGTTTTGAGATGGTAAATTAAAAAAATAATTAAAATGCTGCGAAACTTCATTTTTGCTGAAAATACTAATTTCAAAGAAAAACAAAGGTACTAGATGTTACGTACCCATTTTAGGCACCTATTATATTGAATATGTGTAAGAGTTCGGGGAGAAGATGCTCCCTTTCCGAACCGGGCGACCCTTCCTCTCTAAAAATAAAATCGGAGCGTGCCGGGAAAAATCTCCATAAAAAGAGATTTTTCCAGCTGCACACTTCAGTGTGTATTTTGATATTAAGATGGAAGGAAGATGAAAGCTGAGGACTCGAGAGAGAATAAATTTTACAATATTTTGAAAAGGATTAGTAGGTTTTAAAATCTAAAGCTAAAATTTAAAAAAAAAATATATCTAAAATTATATTCTAAGTAGTAAGCTGTACACACTCATGGTATTTGGTAATTTAAAAAATTTGTATAAAAATAATCAAGAAAATTGTATTCATGTTCCTTGGCATTGATGCATTTATTTTCATATGAAAGGCATATATCATAGCATACCATATAGCATCATATAGTAAAAACACACGGCATATAGTGATAGTAGGTTAGCCTCCTATATATATATATAGCGTATACCGCTACGGCATATGAGTTCTAGTACTACCACACTCAAACCAGATAGAACTTTATAACAGATAGGTAGGAAAACACAAGTGTTTTTAACACATGTTGGATAGGCGCACGAGGTATTGTCCTATAGGTATTGATATACGACTAGATATAATCTAATATAGCCTAGGACACACAGATCCCCTGATCGAGGCATATCGAGTATCAGCTCCGAGTTCACACTCCGACTGGTTTCGAGTAAGTACTAGGTATCTATAATATGAGAAGCATACAAAAGTTAAGATTGTAGTGTTTAACAACTTGTTAGACATTACACAGCCATGGATTGGAAAAATGGCTAAGACGTGGTTTGCTACACTGTGTATTATCTTAGGTGCATTAATAGCGTTATCCTACTTCATTAGCTTTCAAAATTTATTAGAATTCTACGGTATTTAAGTAACTTTTTTCTATTTAGTAATACACTTCTTTAATTATATAGCTGCTTATCCTAATGGTATATAAATCAAGTTAACATTATTTAAAAATACAATTAATCTTAAGATAAATATTAAATTAATTCAATAATAGATTTAGTTTTGAGACTTTTTGCTTCAAGGTAATTGGGAGCTGTGTATGTAAGCGACTCCGTTGAAAGAGCTAAGTATATGGTCCGACCCGTATCTTGACTTTTACCCACAAATACCTATCAAATAAATTAATATTAACTTAATATATAAATTTTACACTCTCGCTTGATAACATAGGGAGCCGTGTGCCTAGGCAACTCCGCTAGGAGCGTTGAATCACACATTCTGACCCAGGTTATCATTTTAGCCACCTATTAATGATAAGTAAAGATAATTAATCTAAAGTTAACTATAAGGCAAATAGAGCCTTAATTGCAGTAGTTAGATTTTAGATGAGCTTATTTCTGTTTCAGATACCTATGAGTAAACAATTAAGGACAAGTTATTAATTCTTTTTTTAAATATTTAATCAAATGTGGAATTAAAAATTTCAAAGTTTAAAACAAGACAAAGTCAAATTCAATTTAAATAATTAGAAACTGCTCAATCGATTAGATAGCTATAATTAGGAAAGCAAATCAAAATGAAGGTAATAAAGGACACAAAATTAATAAATCAATTAATTAATTAGGTAATTAATTAATGAAGTGAATTAAACCTTTAAATAAATATTTCCATTTAAAGCAGAAATAGAAAAAAGGTGTAGCCAAACTACAAAATTAATAAAAGTTAGCAAATAATTAGAACCTAATTAATAATAGAAGGATCTCAGGTAGAAATTTATGAAACTTACAATAAAGTTAATAACTAAGGTAATTACGTTAATCATCAAATTAAAGATTATCTAGCCAGATAGAAAATTGGTCAGAAAAGTAAAAACGTAGACTAGTTAGCATTAGTTGGAGCGCCAGACGTAGGTAAACAGATCTCAATCACGCCGAAAAATGGCAGACCCCAAACCACATAAATTCTCAGTGGTCCCGAAAACGTTTTCGGGAGCCAAAAAGAAAGACCCTTCAGAATTCATCCAGCAATTTAAACAGGCATCTACTAGCAACAATTGGAATGACCAACTTTAGGTCAACCAATTTCCCAATTTTTTAACAGGAACGGCGGCCAAATGGAAGCGCACGTTTCTTGCTTAGCGGGAAAGAGATGCTATAAAGGCGGAAGAGGAGTTAGCTCCGCTTACTTAAGAAGTGTTCACAAATGAGTTTTTGAGGGGTTTTATTAGCTGAGCCAAGGATGTTATGGATGAAATTAGTTTAGACGATAGAAAACAAAAACCCACTGAGACAGTGAAACAATACTACTACGATATCTTGTACCTATGTGACAAGGTAGAGGAGTACATGTCAGAGAAAAGACGCGTTAGGAAGCTGCTCAAGGGATTATTGCCCTTTTATCGAGAAAAGGTCATGCCTTATGACCCAAATACTATCTTTGACGTCCTAGAACTTGTAAGGAGGACCGCGGAGGCAAAGGTTATAGGACGCACAAATGAAGATCTCACAGTGTATACCTTAGGGACAGAACCTATATTATCCCAACTTAGACAACTGATTGACACTACGGAGAGGCTTAGCAGGAAAGTAGAAACCGTTACTGCAGATAATAAATCACAGATGGGCCAGATTACTAAACAGATGCAGGAATTTAGTTTAGAGAGAACGTCTCGAAATGATAATAGGGGTCAAAATCAGTTTAGAGCTAGAGAAGTCAGATGCTTCACTTGTGATTCTAATAATCATGTGAGTCGAGATTGTTGCAGAAACCCCAAGAGGATTCGATATAGCCCTTATGAACAATACAAAGAAAATACACCTCAGTATTTTAGACAACCACCGGGGCCCCAATACACAAGGCCCATGCCCATGCATAATAATCAATACAGGCCTCTTCAGGGAAACCGGGACTCAAGGGCCAACAATGTTGTTGGTCTAAACCCTTACTAGGGTCAAGGGTTCAGGAGATAGTCACCCTTGATTATACTAATTAGTCTTTAATATTTGCGTGTAGATATAAAAATGGAAATAACGTTGCAGTTTTAGATAGTGGGGCGTCAGTAAGTATAGCTATTGCTAGAATAGTAGTGGATAATGATATAAAGAGACTTACATACCCTATAATAGTTAGTGGACTGAGCGGCCAAGCACAATGCACTATAGGAAAGACGCATATGAACATTAAAATGGGAAACTTTAATATGACAATAGATCCTTATGTCATAGAAGCCAAGCGACATGACCTAATTATAGAAAATGACGTATTAGTAAAAGAAAAACTAATCATAGATTATAGAGACATGTGTGTCCAACGAGATGAGAGTATAGCACCATTTTCGCGCCCCAGGGATATAAGTAAATTAACAAAAGAATTAGAAACGTATAAAATATCTCAGATTTAACCAGAAGAGAGTATAAGTGGAGTATATTGCATCAATAAGATAGCAACAAAGCTGAAGCCTTTTACAGTTACTTTAGTCCCCATTAAGTTCAGTGAGAACATTCAGCATAGTTCTTTAACAGTAGAAGGTCTAAAACCTAACAACAATCGACTAAACTACATACTTTCAACTCAGGTAGTAAATAGTGAAGCTGAAAGCGTGATCATAGCTAATGATACTGATCAAGAAATTATTTTACCAGTAGGCATTAAACTATCTAAGGTAGATGACTTTAAGGAAGCGACTTTTGAAAAAATACTGCAAGTCAATCACATAGATTATAAGCTCAAAATAGACCCCGTGACAAGCACAGACTCAAATAAGCAGATAGATAAGAATTTAGAATCAGAAGAGAGAAGGAAATTATAGGGATTGCTAGAAGAATTTAAGGAAATATTTAATAAAGATGCTATAGTAGGGCATGCTAAGACCGAGCTATGTGAAATAAAGTTACTAACAGGTAGCACGCCAGTGAAGCAAAACCCGTATGCTTACAGCGTTCATGAGAGAAATATTATAGATGAACAGGTAAAGCAGATGCTAGAACAGAATTGATTACGACCTTTACGTTGTAGCTGGTCAAGCCTAGTCGTGCTGGTCAATAAAATCACACCAGATGGCGTTACTTTACGTTTTGCAATCGACTTGAGGCGCCTAAATTCAAAAACAGTAGGAGATAGCCAGCCAATTCCAAGGTTAAACGCAATTCTTTTATCATTAGCAGGTAATACATACTTTTCCTTATGCGACTGTCTTAAAGGATTTTGGCAGATTTTAATGTCCGAAGACAGTATTCCCCTAACTTGCTTTTGCACTAGTAAAGCTACCTATGAATTCCTCAGAATGCCATTTGGATTAAAGAATGCTAGTAGCGTTTACCAAAGAGCCCTGAATAAGTGCCTGCATAAGCTTACTAATATTCTCATTTATATTGATGATATATTATGTTTTTCCGCGACGTTTGAGGAACATATAGAGCATTTAAGAGGTCTATTTCACAGACTGAAAGAATATGGCTTTAAATTAAAAATCTTTAAGTGTAAATTTGCTTCTTAGGCAAATTAACGTCTTGGGATTTGTTGTGGGACCTGACGGAACTTAACCGTCAAATGAAAAGATTAGGGCTATAACAGACATGCGACCACTAAAGAACGTAAAAAAGTACGTATAG
Organism: Dicyrtomina minuta; assembly: GCA_949802685.1. Lineage (NCBI taxonomy): Eukaryota > Metazoa > Arthropoda > Collembola > Symphypleona > Dicyrtomidae > Dicyrtomina > Dicyrtomina minuta. Next base: position 205,061 of record CATKUY010000036.1, read on the forward strand.
CACTGGGATTATTTTCTTCCTATAAAAAATTTGTTAGTGGATTTGCAATCATAGGAAAACTAATAACAAGGTTACTTAGAAAAGACACAAAAATCATTTGGGAAGAAGAGCAAGCTACAGCTTTTGACACCCTAAAGAACATTTTTGTAAATCCTCCAGTTCTTGCGCAATATGATGAAGACAGAGAAACTAGTATAAATATTGATGCCAGCACAGATGTTGTGGCAGGCGTTTTGTTGCAGTCTCATGAAGGCCAGTGGAAACCAGTATGCTTTGTTTCCAGGAATCTTAGCAAATGTGAAAGGAATTACTAAATTAGTGAGAAGGAATACTTGAGTCTTATATTTAGTTTGCAGAAATTTCGTGAATACGTACACATGAAGCTGTTTACAGTATATACAGATCATCTGCCTTTGACACAGTTGAAATTTGCTAGAGACCCGAGCAGCGGCAGGCTTGCGCGTTGGTCCATCCGACTACAGTAATATCGTTAAATGAAAATAGTATATAAGCCCGGATTGAAAAATCGCGATAGACACGTTGTCACGATTCCTAGTTGAAATGGCGTCCCAAGAGAAAGAGAAAGCGCTTGAATTTCCAGTTCTACAGTCGTCAGTTAAGATAGATCATAAGCCACGTGTCTATGACGTTAATTTGATGAACCTAGAGCAATCCGAAATAATGGAGTTGCAAAGCAATGATGCCTATTGCAAGAAGGTATTACGGAGTATTGAAGCCAAAAATCCAGAGGCCTCAAAACGATTGAAAACAATCAATGGCGTATTATATCATTTAGGTACAGGTACATCTAGGTTAATTGTACCTCAAGTTCTAGTAAAAGATATTATAGCCGCAGGGCACGCTGACCCAGAGTCAGGTCACACTGGAGTTGTTCGGACTCAGTTCCGACTCCAAAAGCGATTTCATTGGAGGAAAATGAAGCGACAAATAATGAAGCAAGTATTAAGTTGTAATTTTTGCTAAGTCCATAAACATTCAACTCAGCCTAAGATGGGATTCATGAAACCCATAGATTATCTGCTAGGTCTATTTCAGATATATGGATTAGATTACATAGGACCATTAACAATGACAGAGGGCACACATAATAGACATATAGCAGTTGCAATTGATCTTAAGAGTAAGTTTGTTATTGCCCAGGCAGTTCAGAACACGACAACTGACACAACGGTCGGGTTTATGAGAGAAAAGATTTGTTTAGCATTTGGCTGTCCATTGCAAACAATCACAGATAGGGCTAAAGCATTCTTTGAAAATGAAATGAAAGATTTTTGCCTTGTATACAATATTAAACAGAGTTTTACTACAGGTTACTATAGCCAAGGGAACAGAGCCACAGAAAGGGCAAATCAAAGTATTGAGAAATTGCTAAAGATAGCAATAAATGTATTACAGGATGATTGGGATCAACATTTGCAAGACGTACTTTTTGCAATGAACTCCAGTCCGTCAAGCACTACAGGACAAACACAATGTTATTTAACGTTTGGTGTAGAACCAAGGCTTCCAATTGTAAGTAGAATGTCAATTCCTTTAAGAAAAACTAAAAAAATAGATAAAATAATGGTATTGCACACTTTAAGAAAGGAAGTAGCGGTACACGTAAAAAGGAAGCAACAAAAATATAAGAAAAGGTATGACGCGAGTAGGAGAAAGAACGAATTCAAGGAAGGAGATATGGTCGCACACTATATGCCCATAACCAAAAGAGGACTCTCGAGCAAGCTATTACAAAAAAATTTTGGACCACAGATGGTGTCCAAAATAATTTCTGAAACTAATGTTGAAATACAAGATTTTAGAGGCGAGCGGAAAGTAGCACATTTCTCTCGATTGTAGAGATATAATGTGGAGGATAGTAGTTCAGAAGATTGAGATGACGAGTGCCAAGGATTGAAGCAATTATTCACAGAACTACAAGTAGTCTTGCAGAGTCTGCATCAAGGTAAAGGTGGTAAAAGAAATAGAAGGCATAAGTCCTGTAAAGGTAGAAAGCCAGTTATGCTGTCAGATAATGAGATGCCTGAACTAAAATTTATTAAAGAGGCGGGCAAGGCCCAAGCAGAAAATAAGGCCGACACAAGAAATATTGAAGTAGTGTCGCGAGAAAGAAGTTTGTTAGAAATTGAAGCAGCAGTCAATGAAGCTATCAAACAAAAGACAGGCAAACCAATATATTTGCCCATTAATATTGAATCAGCTAAGGTAGAAACTAACACAGAGGAAGGCACGCCACAGGACAAAGAAAAGGGTGAAATAATGAATATTGAAGAAAAATGTGGAGAGACTGGCGAGACACCAAGTAAAGAAAATAGTGGTATTACCCAGAAAAGCAACGGCAAAAGTTTATTAAACAGGGCATCTCATAATCAAGTTAAGGTTAATAGTGTCAAGGACAATTTTGTAGTCGTTTTGACAAATGATCTTGAAGAAGTATGGAGATGCTTGGAAATAAATAAAATAAGAATGCCTATAGTAATTTCTGATCGAGCAGTCATGAGGAACATTATGCAAAGATAAGGCGATTGGTACATAACTGAAGGAGATTTACAAGATTTAAAGTTAACAGAAGAGGTAGAGTCCACAGTAGAGGAAATCACAGTGAAAAGATAGAAATTAGAGTTGAAACCCTAGAATAATTGGCAGACGAGCACTACGTTATTCATATTCTCATTAAAGAATGTTATGAGGAGAAGCAATAATAAATTAAGTCGAAAGTAGTTGCGTACATTTATTCAGATAGTCCTTAAGCATGGTTGGACACGGCCTATTGCATTTCAAGAAAAGGTTGATGAGACAATAGAACTCATAATCTGGTTATGTGAGAAATTTATAACGGGCATAGTCGAAAAGAATTCAGTAATACAAACAATAAAGTCTGCAATACATTAGCATCTTGTGCCAATTGATGATATTGAGATTATATGTAGGGAAATACTAGATTTATGTTATAATCATGAGAGTGTGTCACAAAAAAGTTTTAAAAACAGGGGTGACCGGGAAAGTTATGAGGACGTAAAAATAATGGCTGAAAGCTCTAGCTCAGAAACCGATGAACAAGATGAAGGACCAGTTTCCAGATCTATTCGGAGACTACGACGCCCTGATTAGTTTGGTTCCAGAGTAGAGTCATAAAAATATTTAATCAGAATAAATCAATAAAATATTTATTTGGTTTTAGTGACATAGATTTCAAAATTTAAAGAAACGTCAGAAAAGGTGGAGAAAACTAGGACACATAATCCTGTCAAGGATTTTTGCGAGGAAGCAGTTAAGTCACTGGAGGTAAGAATTCAAGATAGCGACTGTGGTCTCATTCCTGCTGGCCATAGTAGGCCTCTGCATGACAAAGGATCTAAGCGGCTTAATACATGTGGACATTGGAGTTACAGTGGAAAACGTTAAATCAGTCTATTCATACGAGGCGTCAGCTCCAATATTCTTCAAGATACCAAAGATGCCAGGATTGATCAAACAAAAGATGAAAAGGAATCACGTATGCGATGAAATTAATAATAATAATAAATAATAATTTATTCATTGAGACGATTTGGCCGCAGCCCATACAACATTTGTTATTTACATTTGGTAATACAAGGATAATGGTCCTTGGTTAAATAATATAAAATATGAATTGGGTATAAAGTTTGTCTGTTTAAGTATGCGTTTATTCTATTCTTGGATTTTGTTTCGTTAGGCCTGTAAGAAAAGCATAATGGGAATTTGAAATTATTGCATGTCACAAATTAAGTCTTAAATGGGTTATGGTACATGATGCTTAAGTAATTGAATCTACGAATTGATCACAAGCTATAAGTTATATAAATAGAAATTCATTTATTGTATGAAGGGCAAGGGGGATAAAGGGAGTCAGGGAAATTTATTCATCTTCAATACATCTGTAGTAGAATTTCCTGGTCCTTAGGGCTTTGTCCCAAAAGTTAAAGAGTTGTTCGAATCTGTTTGCATCTAGGTAGCAGCTCAAGATTTCAAATATAAGGTTTTCCCTTGTCGGTCTTGCTTTGCATAGTGTTTTAAGAAATTTTGTTCTAGGTTGTCTGTAATAACGACATTTGAGCATAACATGAAAGATGTCTTCTGTCTCTCTTCCACCTAACTCACAGTCAGATGTATCAGCTTGCTTCCATATCTTCCTTATACTGTTGAAGTTGGTAACTTTCCCTCTAAGAACGATTTTGGGAAGACCAGTTCTCAGGTTTAGTACAAGTTTCACCGTATTTCATGCAAGATTCATTCCAAAGTATTCGGATCTTAAAGCATGTGTCTTCAGGTAGGCGTAGTGCTCTAATGTGCTTCCGCTCTGCATTCTGCTTACATCTTCGTTAATGCAGTAAATTCGGTACTTTTCTAGGATCTCTTCTCTGTGCTTTTTATGTATTTACTGTCCAGATTTTGAAGAACTTCTTTTAATCCTGCGTCAACAAAGACCTTTTCTACCTGCAATTTCCAATTGTAGCGGGGATCAGAGGCTTTGATTGTCATTACTTCCTTGTAGCAGCACCTGGTGAAGCTGCTTCCTTTCGAATTGAGAATCTTTTTAAGGAATTTGAGTATTGCTTCAAATAGTTAAAGTTTAATGTTAAGCATTCTCGTCTCAAGTCGGAGGTAGTATCCCAGTGTTGAATTTGAAGAGCCAGTGAGTCGACGTAGAAACATAGTTTGGAAGGTTTCAAGTTCATCAATATAGCGAATTCCCCACACGGGCGCGGCGTACCTCAATATTGAGCTAACAAGAGAGTTAGAGAGTTGTATGTGTCTGTTAAGGTCTTTCAGTTTTGCTCGGTAAAAAATGTCAAAAAGCTTAGTTTGCGCTGCTCTTGCTTTACCGAAAAAGTGATCTTTCGCTTCATTGAAAAGTCCGCTCTGTGTGAAGAAAACACCTAAGTAGACGTACTGATTGACAATATCTAGCGGTTTGCTTTCCCCGTTAAACTTAGTGGAGTTGCTGATTTTGTTTCCTTTCCGAAATATCATTACCTTGGTCTTTAAAAGGTTGACTCTTAAGTCATTCGCTTTGAAGAAGCTGCTTAGTTTGTCTATTTGTCTTTGCAAGTCTAGTTCGTTAGAAGCAAGGAGAATGATATCATCGGCGTTTAATAGGATAAGTATTTCAAGGGTGAACATTTGTATACCGTTTATATTGCTTGCTTTGAGAATTTCAGTGATTTTGTCAATACATATTGTAAATAGCGTTGGTAATAGGGTTTCACCTTGCAATACTCCTCCCAACACTCTTATCAAGTCCGCATATCCTTTCTTACATTTAACTTTGGTTTTAAATAGATCATATAGTTTTTTTATCTTTGGAATGTATTGGTCACTTAAACGTGCTTCACTAAGTCTAGTCCAAAGCTTATTTATTTTGATAGAATCAAAGGCTTGGCTGAGATCTACAAACAGTGCAAACAATTTTCATTTCTTTCTGAGGGCCGGTCTGTTCAGCTGTTTTAGGATGCAGGCGTATAGTGCAAATATATGGTCCGTACATCCACGACTTTTCCTATAGGCAGCTTGATTTTCTGAGATGGTATCATTTGTAAAGCAAAAATAGTTAAGTCTGTTTGACATAATGCAGGTGTAAAGCTTAGTTACAGTGTTTATAAGGGCGATCGGCCGATAATTGCAAGGTTGTTTCGAGTCTCTTTTCTTGAATATTGGTGCGGTTATAATTTCAGCCCAGCAACTTGGAATCTGTTCAGTTTTTGCGGTGTTTAGGAGTTTTAGTAGATAGCCATAGCAGGTGTCATCCAAATGTTTCCATACTTTATTTGGAATACCATCAGCTCCCGGAGAATTGTTGTTAGCTAGTTTGGTTGTTGTTTTGAAAAGTTCCGTCAGGGAAATTTTGGCGTCGAGTAAGGCAGGGTCACATGCTGAGGTTATACTATTTAAGTCCAACACTTCCGCAACTTCTTGTTCTGTGGTGGTTTCAAAGACATTACAAAAGTGTGAATCCCATTGAGATTTTGTGATGTCATTTGGTATGTAGCTATGCTTTCTGTCTCTCAACATGTTTACTGCCTTTCAGTAACCTGTAGAATCCTTGCTGTAGTGGATTTTATTTTGAACTAAGGCAAAAAAAGCTTCGTTTTTGGCTTGACAGAGTTTTCTATAGCATCTCTTAACTTCTAGCAGCTCTTCAAGAATGTCTAAGGCTTTTTGATTATGAGATTAGTCCTTTCTTAATTTGTGTAGGAGAGAAAGAGCTTTTCGTTTCCCGTCGCTGCAATCCTTATTAAACTATTCTGGCCCATAGTTTCTCCTAGTGTCAGCATTTGTCTTGGTGCGCATTCCAGTTTTACTTGCTGCCTGGTAGATTAAACTTCGGAAGGTGCTAAAGTCACATCTGTCAAAATCTAATGTTTTGCTATCGGCTTTCAGTTGCAGCTGGAAGTTCATTGCTTTTTTCTTGTTCTATTGTATTCTTTCTTCCACTGCTGTAAGGTTATTCGCCGATTTCTATCTGCTGTGTGCGATCGTGACAAGTATTGGGAAGTGTCTGATTTTAGGCTTTCGATTACTGAGAAATCTTTAACATAGTCTGCCGTTCGGTTGTTGCAGAGGCACAAGTCGATCAGACTACTTCCGTTGTGCCCGATGTACGTGGGGTTTCCATGCTGATTAGAAAGGCTTCTTCTATTTAACATAAGTAGTCTGTGGGTCTTAACTAGCTCTATTAACTGCCTTCCTCTTTTGTTAGTCTGCGGGTCTGTCGCGTTTTGGTCTCGGCTAAAGTTCTTAGTAGTTTCTGAGGAGTTCTGAAATTTTTCAGTTCTACTATTAACGTCTCCCATAATTATGTAACGCTGCCGGTTGAGCTGAGGAGCATCACTAAAGACTTTGTTAATTTCGTCGTCATATTGTGGTGCTGGCGGTATGTAGGCAAAGCAGATAAGCGTAGGTTCTCTATTCCACTTATATTCTATTACAGTCTTGTACCGGTCTTCGTGTACTAGTTCGCATTGCGTTGGTATGTTACTGCGCATGCCCACAATGATGACCTTACTCTTTCTGCCTTGTTCTTCTACTGCAGGGGTCAAGATGATGGTGTAGTTATTAAAAATTCTCTTTAAGTCGTCATTTGGTTCTGAAATCCAGGTTTCGGATAAGCAAAAAATATCCACGTCATTTTGTACAATTAGGTTAGCCTTTTCATTCTTGTCTCTCATCAGTCCATTTACATTCCAGTATAAAATTTTATTTACAGCAGTTATATTTTGTGTTTGTTTAGTGTGTATGGGCCCGCCGCTATCCTATTCTATGTGCATGTATGTTACCACATTACTGCCTTGGGGTTTTGCTGCGATTCTTTTAGCTTTACGCTCCTCATATTTTGCTTTTGCCATGGCCGCCGGTAGGTCAGATTTGATGTAGTAAGTCGAGTCTTTGGCCTCCCTTAGCTTCTTTTTGGCTCCCATTACAGTATTTTAGTCTTCAAGAGAACCAAAGGTGACACAGACTTTGTCCATCGGGATGCCTCCTCTACTTTTCATCCTCCTGACTGTGACAAGGATTATATTTCTTAGCGCCAGAGTTTCATGGAAGAACACTAGTGACTAGTGTTCTTAGCGTTTCCTGGTTTTGTTCTCTTTGGGATTTTATACCCGTAAAAATGAGGTTTAGTTTTCTAGCCTCTAGTTCCATTCTAAAAAGTCTCTTCTCAAATTCAGTGTTGATTGTGAGAGCGTTTAAATTCTGCTCTAATGTGATAATTCTTTCTTCAAGTTGCTCGTTTTCTTCCTCTAGGATTTGGATTCGTGACGATAGCACCTCCACCTCATTGTTAAGTGTAAGTTCAATTGAATTTAGTCGCTCTTGGATGTTGGTTTTCGTGATTCCAATTTTTTTCGATAAAGTAGTTGTAACTTCTAGATTTCCTGGCTTAATGGCTGCGAGCACGTCTGCAAAACTCATTTTGTTGCTGAGTGATTGACTTTTTTCCTCGGTTTCGTCTAATCCTAGCAAATCTTCAGCAGTCAAGGTTTGCTGCTTGGCTTTCTTGATTTCCGTGCTGTCTTCGTCAAAGATTAGCTTTTGCTTTTTGTGGTCGTCACTAGCAAATGTTGCGGATACTGTAGGTGTTGCAGATGGAGGGGGGGGGGGGGTTCTGAAAATTTGGTTGCCGTCTGAAATTGTGTTCGGCATAGGTAGGTGTTATGTGAGTCAGTGTAGGTACGGATTTGGTCCTTGGTTCCCACCTGTACTAGAGCTGTCAAGTGATATGCTGTTGGTTCTTCTTACCGCAGCAGGTGTTAAGCAGTAGGCTGGATGTCAGATGATGCGATGTTCGGGAACCTCTGTTACAGATTTGAGACTGTATGAACCAGGAGTCGGCGTCGCTGATTGCTAGTAAACCTAATTGCAAAGTCTATAACGGGGGACGTTTTATCGCACTGACATAATTTCCAATCGACAGGTAGTCTGAAGTTTTGTCGGCTGTTGGAGGCTGTCGGTTAACTTTCGTACGTTCGTTCTTCTAGGCTGAGAGTATTAGCTGTGCTAAGGCGTGCTTCGCATCAACCTTTGCCCCTTTCTCGTAAAGTCTACTGGGTAGTGTGCTAGTTCGTTCAGTTTGTCGGCGCTATCCCGTCAAGGAGCCACAGTAGTAAAGTGTGAGTATTGCTGAGTGGTGCTTAGGCGTGCGTCGCATCGACCTTTGCTCCTAATTCAGTTTGGCCCACTTAAACTAGAGTTGTCAAGTACTTTGTCGGCTGTCGGCAGCTGTCGGGTATCTTGCTGTAATTTTAAACAATTTTGTGATGTGGCGTCTAGCGGCTAAGCCAATGTTGATTTTAGTCAAGTAAGTAGATAGACCATTAATTAATTAGGATAAATGAGACAAATGTGATGATGGTGGTGATGGTTTCAGCATTTTTCACATTTTTTGTTTTTAGATTCTAATTTCCAAAAGAATGAGGTAAATGTAATTAGTTCTCTGATACTTCTTCCTAGTTGAAAGTACTGTACCTTTCGGAGTATGTAGTATTTGCGGGTCGTATGTTATTCTATGTCGTTGGTGCTAGGAGGTGGTGTAGTTTTTTCAGTGATGGTGTACTTCTTACTAAAATGGCTGTCTTGACTTTCGTCTCTATGTACGCGTAAATAAGTTATTATTTTCACTCACTGATCTTTATTTGTATTTAATTACTATCCGATCTTCGATTGGTTTCGGGTGCGGGAGATCTTGTTGTGTATGAATAGTGAGTTAGTTGTAAGTAATTTTTATATTTTACTGGATTTTTATTTAAAAAACACTAAGAAAGTTCGGAGCTCTTCAAAAGGCAATGCTAGTCCTTGCCTGCCAAACCAAGGAGATTATGCGATGGAATTAGAGAAGTAGCTAAGACGTGCTACATATCTCGAGAAATTTGAAGCATCATGAATAATACTTTTGAAACTTTGGATTATTTACACAAGGCAATTGATTATGAAAGAAAGCATAAAGTATACAGTCACAGGGATAACTGGGTTACAGAAATGAAAAAGCGAGCCAAGCAATCCAAAAATACATTAGTCCGCACTGTGCTGCACAACTGGTTTAGTATTGCCTTGGAATCTGAGTCTCAAGTTCTTCTTCAGAACCAACAGAATTTGCAGCATTTTGTTCAGGGACTTAAAGATAATTTGGTTAAAGAACACCAGGGTCTAGTTTAAGTGGCTACCACTGTCAATTTATTGCAGCACAATGTTCACGATTACGCTGCCTACCAGGAACAGAGAATGAAAAATATAACTCAACAGTTTGAAAAGTACATGGAACAGTACCAGCTTGATGACGCAACAATAGCAAATTTGTATATTCTTTTGGCAGACTTGACTAGCGTTAGTCATCAGACGCTGATCGTTAATGTTTACATGGACCTAAAAGCCTTGTGTCAAAATAAGTTGATCCCTTCAACTTTTATTGACTCGGCAGTCATGCTAGCGGCCATAACAAATCTTGAAAAAGAATTGGTGAGATACCAAAAGGAAATTGTTCTGCCACATAGACAAATAGAATCGTTGTATAGTTACCCAATAACGGAGTGTTTTAATGATAATAACTACACCATTGTTAAAGTCCAGGTTCCCTTCAAGTCCATAGACAAAAAGTAGGAACTAGTACAGATCAAGCCCATTGACTTTGCCCATCAGAATGAAACTTGTAAACTTAATTTATCTACGAAATTGTTGGCAAAAAGCAATAGTGAGTTTCTCATTTATGACGACGTAGAATTGAAACACTGTAATACGCAGACAGGCGGATTACGCTATCTTCCCAAGACAAATAACATAAAATATTCATATCATCCCTGTATAGAGAGGATTCTATCAAGAGGATCTGTCGAAGAGTTGCGCAAGGTATGCACTTATGATTGTATTAGGGATAAAACGATGAGGATTACTAGGCTTGACACAAAGCGGATGTCAATAGCGCATTTGTCTGGGAGAAGCAACAAAGATAACTGCAAAAATTACTCTTATGAGGTACATAAACCACCGTCGGAAATCGGAAATATATAGGTTAACTTAGACTGCAACTGCAAACTTATATCAGATGGCAAGGTAGTGGCAGAACCTTTATTTCCATGCTTAACAGAATTTAATGCTGAATGGCCACGAGTAGCACAAGTTGTTCCAAGTCAATGGCTAAATCTCAAGAAGCTCATCATTAGGATGCCTTTTGTACCCGCAGAACGACGAAAATACTTAAATCTTAGTTATTACTATGATACACAGTAAAAAAAGCCTTTTAAAGAATTAAAGATTGAACCCTTGGACACAAACATAACTCTAGACATACAGCCAACCCCACATTGGGTAATTAGGGAAATCTCACAAACACACTCTATTGTATGGTTTTGGATTGGCATTTCAGGACTCCTGCTAACCTGGCTTTTATATGAGAATAACAGCAAAGGAGCACTGCTAACTGTTCTCATGGCCAAAATAAACACGGCACAAGGAGTAATGGCTGAAACACGTAACATACCGTGTTATCCAATCATGCCTGTTTACATTGACATTATAATTTCAGTTTTATTTGTTGCGGCAGTAATATGGATTTTCAAAACTATAATTTTGTACATATATAAAAAGCTTTCTTGGGCTTACCAAGCGCGAAGCTACAGAATAAGCGCCCAAAAGCTTGACATTGAAAGGACACAGCGCTTAAGTCGACTCATGGATCATTCATTTACTGGAGAGGATACAACCTTGCCAGTAGAAATGACAGAAGTAAGCACTGTAAAGCCAGAAACAGGCACCTTAGGCAAGGCCAAGACTCGCGCAAATCCTCTTGCTCAGAAGATCTGAAATCATGCATAAATCTCATAATTTTTATATAATTTCATGAAAGAGTGTGTACATATAGTTTACTTAGAATAAAACATACTTGCATAGTAAGGAATCGGCATACGTAGGCATGAAATTTAAACAAAGCATTCTTCATGTTTTATTTTTACAGGTGAACTGACTCAAAAGACCAGACATCAAATTTTGTCCTTATTTTAAGTATTCAAGTGTAACAGTAAATAAATATCAAGATGGAAAACGCAGCTCAACAAAACCGCATGGTTCGTCTATAGAAGGATGTAGCAGACCAAGACCAAACGGTTCGTTCAGAAGAGTATGTGTCAGAGCAAAATCAGACAGTTGGTTTAGAAGCAAATGCGACTGAGCAAGACCAAACGATTCTTCAGGGGGGACATTCTTACTTTACAGGTGTTAACTGGGAACTCATGCAAGACTACGAAGAGCGCTTGAAAACATTGCAGGGCTGGCCACTCACGTTCATAGATCCTTCTGCGTGTGCCGAGACAGGTTCGTTCTACACTCACCAAGGAGATGCTGTTATCTGCTATAAATGTCAATTGGTCTGCGGAGACTTTGATGAAAGGGATATCCCAGAAGAAGAACATAGGAGATGGAGCCCGGCATGTCCACTGTTACGACGCTCTTCAAGCTACAATATCTGTGGACCCTATGACTTTAGTATTTTTAATAGTTCCATAGCCTTGAGATCAGGTAGACACGAGGATGTTTCCGAGCCAACGGGCGCCTAAAGAATAAGCAGACTTAGTTTCAAAACACAGACAGAAGCGAATGTTGCCATCAGGCCAAGTAGTAAGTTTAGGCGTCTACTTCAAAGATTATGTTGCTACGAGACAAAAAATCCACTCCAATGTAGGATTTGTAAGAAGAATGAAATTGACTGCGTAATTCAACCATGCAGGCATGCATATAGTTGCTTGGACTGCGGACTGTGGCTCAGGCACTGCGCAATTTGCAGAACTCAGATTCAAGGATTTTTAAAGATTTATTTTAGCTAAGCTACCATTAAAACGATCGAATTATAACAAATATACCCATATAAAAATTAGCAAAGCCAATAAATCAGGCACATGTAGAAAAAGTAGCAACAAAAATTAATTGGATTACACTGTGTCTCAATAAAATAGGACCACCCCTTTTTTCCGGTCTAACTTCCCCCCACGCGGGGTACCGAGAGCGAGATAATTATTTTTAGATAACACGTGACGAGTAGGTATATAAAAACTTTGGTTGACCTCCAGGGGTCACTTGGTTCTGACGCAATAAATTAAAATCCGAAAAACAGGTGCCTCAATGAAATAGGACCAGTCCACGGTTTCCTTAATTCAAACCCTGATATCTGCTGAATGCGTAAATGCAAAAACTTGAAATTTGATGCACACACTATCCAATATAGTAGTCATAAGTACAAGCATTCACTTTTATCACAGTGTCACTACAGCTCCGGTGGCATGGGAGAAAGCGAGTTGACCTCAGGTGAGATTCTTACACCATAGAGTTTATATGGGAAGGGTGTAACTTGTCTCACTAAATCGTTGATCAAAGGCGTAAACCTCATCGGATTCTGACAGAATGACGTGGAACATAAACGCTGAAAAATTCTCTACAATTCCATGTAACATTCACGTATGAGGTCACTTAAGGTCACTGTACGAACAGTCACAAACGGAGCTTAACGCTTATGAACATATGAGGTAGGCAGGCGGAGTAGGAGCAACGCGGCATTTATTCACTTAGGGTCGTACAGTGACCCCCATTGACCTCATACGTGAATGTTACATGGCTTTGTAGAGAATTTTTCAGCGTTTATGTTCCAAGTCATTCTGTCAGAATCCGATGAGGTTTACGCCTTTGAGCAACGATATAGTGAGACAAGTTACACCCTTCCCATATAAACTCTATGGTGTAAGAATGTCACCTGAGGTCAACTCGCTTCCTCCCATGCCACCAGAGCTGTAGTGACACTGTGATAAAAGTGAATGATTGTACTTATGACTACTATATTGGATAGTGTGTGCATCAAATTTCAAGTTTTTGCATAATTGCATTCAGCAGATATCAGGGTTTGAATTGAGGAAACCGTGGACTGGTCCTATTTCATTGAGACACCTGTTTTTCGGATTTTAATTTATTGCGTCAGAACCAAGTGACCCCTGGAGGTCAACCAAAGTTTTTATATACCTACTCGTCACGTGTTATCTAAAAATAATTATCTCGCTCTCGGTACCCCGCGTGGGGGGAAGTTAGACCGGAAAAAAGGGGTGGTCCTATTTCATTGAAACACAGTGTAAGGCTTCAAGTGTAGATATTATAAGTTCAATTATGAACTCTGGTATTAAAGTTTAATAACTATATAAGTATAATTAATTAATTATGCTTATGTAATTATTTAACAGGACAAACTTTGGTATGTTCATGGTTTTATATATTTTGGGGCTTTTATTTTGAAATGATTAAAGAAACTACAAAAAAATAACAAGGGGATATAAAATTGTTGATTTAAACTTAAATAGTAAGGAATATTAACTTAGAGTTTGCATTGCCCAAGTTAAGTTAATCATAACTGAGCTCACAGTATTCATATCAGTAAATGGGATAAGATCACTCAACAGTGATCAATTTTCTTTGAATTACCTTTTTTGAGCTACCTAGGTTAAGTAAAAATTAGGTTTAAGAAGAACAGAACAGCAACTTTAGATACTATAGGTATGTTTAAAATAAGCTCGGCCGTGAAAGGGAGCCATTTTCTAGCATAAGTTGCTAAAATCATTTTTTTTTTAAAAAGAATATCTTTTTATAATTAAGACGCAAGCTAATGTAACCCTATTATCACTATTGAGCCGACGCAAAATACATTAGGTCCCGCCGCGCGAGGCTTAAAAAAAAAATTTTAGCACGGCCTATTGCCTATTTTTAAGAATTAGCATTTAAAATTTTTCCCAAAATACAGTTAAAGCCAATATTATTTTACGGCCGTATGCGGGCACACTTTACTAGTGCTGCACACAAAATTACTAAATAATTCGAGCTATGAGTGAAGTGAGGGTAAGAGAAATGGAATGGTCATGATGAACTACTATTCAGGCCCTGTCACCAACTAGGTAGTGCTCTCTCTCTCTCTCCATCTCTTTACAATGCAGAGACAGCGAAACACAGATATGTTAGCAAATGCTACAATTGTCTTACACTGCTAAAAATCTGCAGGTCACGGCTCACTCACACTCTCTTTTATTTTCTTAAGCTCGATTGACTTCCCTGTACATAGCTCGGATTATAGGTTACCAGGGAAGATAACCGTGATTCATATGCCATTTACGCCCATATTATACGCAGGTATTGAAAGACATGTAAATAAAACATTTTGCACTTTCCAAAGATATTTGAACAAAATATTTTGACTATTCAAAAACATACAAAATATAATGATTTGTACATTTCATAAACATAGAAATTAAAACATTTTCCAGTTTTCTCAAAACATGTGAACAGAACATTGGGCGACCTTTCCAAATCAAGTAAAAAAAACATTTTTTAAACTTTTCAGAAGCATGTAAATAGAACATCTTATACCACCCAAAATCATGCAAATAAAACATTCTAAACTTATTAAAAATAAACAAATAGAACATTTTACACCTTTTAAAATCACTTAATTAATAATAATTATACGTTCACAGGGAGGAATATACTCACATTGTATATAACATACTGTAAAACTTTTGCAGTATATCGTTCATACGATATATGCATATAGTCGCCGTCTCTACTTTCATTCTTTCTATCCCACTATACAAATTATGTATGTACGTACACACACATATACGGTACGACTATTACCATCATTATGAATATTTCTTAATATCTTATTATTTACAAAATCGAAACTTGCTTATAGGATTCCGTGAAAAATATGTATAGGGCTTACATACCGAAAATATCTCTTTCTCACAAATAATTAGTTAACACCTCCTTTTGGGTGAGTATACCCATGTAAGGTACATATTATGTATAATTAAAGCTAATCCCTTAATATTTTCAGTAAAGTGATACTGGTAGCGCGTCATCATATGATTTGACTATACAAAAGGAAAACGGATACACTACTTAAAAAAAAATTTAATTAAGAAAAGGAAGGGGGATTTGTTGTATAGTACCTATCTACATATCATAGGTTGTTCGTTTTTGTTTAATTTGGTCAACTTAAGTTTAGTGGGGAACCCTTGATGGTCGTAAATCATTTTGGAGAGTTTCAAATGAGCACCAAAGGCTGCCCAATACGACACGCTATATATTACATATTTCACGGCCGCTAGTATGCCCGCTGTGTCTCTACCATGCAGTCAAGAAGGCATCTGTCTTTAATGGAAGTGTGTGTAATGTAATTTCATGTAGACCCGTCTATATGATGAGCCATTGATAAACTTTTGGTATTTAGATGAATAAAGAGAGGCACTCGTTCTTGTCTTTGTATTCGTAAGTAGAAGACAGAAGGAAGATGGGTACAGAGAGAAATAGTAAAGTAACATTTATTGGTTGTACACAATGATGGTCCACAATAATACACAAGACACAAGAAAACTTTTGACTCGAACTCTTGCCACCTTCTCTCTGTCCTTCTCTCCCTGAAGGATTTTAAAGACACTTGGGTAAATGAAATCGACAGAAAACTAGGCAACGCTGTAAGTACAGGAATTCATAATCCCTTGTAACTGTAATCGTAATACTAATATTATGCTCGTCATGTAGCATTTAAAGGCCAACACCAAAGACGAACGTTAACGTAGCCAGGGCCGAATAGCAGCTAACGCAGACGGCCCCTGCTGCGTAAATTTTGAATATATGCATTTGAAACATTTTATTATTTTTTTAAAACATGCAAATAAATCCTTCTGTACCTTTCAAACAGTAGGCAAAATTTTTCTCAGTTTTAAAAATCTTCTAGTCGATTTTCCACGTACGGTTCACATTTGATATTTCATGACAAAGCTCATTTTGATCCTAGCCTTAATTGTAAATAAGACATTTTCCAGTCTTTAAACACAAAAAAAATTAAAAGATTTTGCACATTTTCGAAGTATGTAGATACAATATTTTTCACTTTTTAAAAGCATGTAGATACAATATTTTAGGCATGTTTCCTATTTTGTTATGAATTACCCGGCTTGGCGGGTCAGTGGTCTAACTACTGAACTGCTGAGTCGGGGAGTCTGCCCCACACATGGATTGTGGTTCTAGTAGAGATAGGACTTGGGAGCAGTCGGAGTGGATCAGTTTGGGGTGGGGAGTTGTGTAAGTGGAGAGGTATGTACATGTGCTCATCCGTTGCCTTCATGGCACGAGACGGAGGTAGTGTACATTTAAAGCAGAGTAAACTCAGCAGCCTTTCCATGTGCTACAGCATACACTTCCTCCCACTTTCAAGACTGATCGGCCGATTCTCCTGCAGGTGGTCTCTCTCGTTCCGCTCTCTCATATAGTGCAGGGGTCAGATGGGTGTGTGGTGGCTGATGACTTCTAGTCGGGGATTGGTACTCTCAGGCTATTAGGATAATTCAGTCCACCAGCTTCCTCCGCAAGGGAAATATTGCAATACATGCAGAGATGCAGGATAATATATCACCGCAAGGAGTACGTCTGGGTCACGACTATATCCATAGACTACATATTAATTACATACTGGTTGTAGATTCGATGAGCACATCCATATGGTGTGCTCAAGAATCATATACATCCGTACAATAATATCGGTGCTGATATATCCTAGTAAGGATGAAAGGCAATACCGTACAATAATAATAATAATAATATTTTGTTATGAATCATGGCTCATTTTGATTCTATCTTAAATTGGATATGGCTCATTCTAGTTCTTCACAGACGATATCGTGTCAATGCAGACAGCCCCGCTGCCTGAAATTTTAAAAGTCATGTAAATAGAAAACTTTGCACTTTTTAAAAATAAAAAAAAAGGAATATTGCGACTTTTCACAAAAAAAGAACATGCAAATAATTGTGTTTACACATTTCCAAACTATCAAATATAAAATTTTTCACCCTTCTTAAAACGTGTGAATAGAACATTCAGCACCCTTCTCAATCAATCAGAAAGAACACTTTGTCCAATTCTCAAAACATTTACCGTACAAACTCATCAATAAAATTAATATAGTGGCACTTCGATGAGAAAAGATTACGGACTATAAACCGATTCTTTTGTCCGTCTCTGCAAATGCCCACATACTCCACAGTCAGCACACTATCCTGAGCAATCTAAGAAAGCACAGAGCTCAGTTTCAGCCATTTCTCTCTCTCTCTATCTCTCGACCCAAATCAACACTTACTATAGATGCCCATAGGGCTTGCCAGTGTACCTTAGGGGTACCCAATGGCCTCCTATCACGCAGTCCCAATTACATTAATTTAAAATAAAGCACCACAAATCAATTAGTAAAATACGCTTTCAAATTATACACCTATTGAAAATCCCGTATGGCTGGCCTACACATTATTTTCATTACAAATAAAACTGGATGCTGAGAATAACCAAACTAATAATAGGAGAAATACAAAATAACTATGCTTCACATGGAAATAATAGGGAGGGCGAGGAAGAGCTTCCATCTTTATCCTATAACCACTAAAATGATAATCGCTGAAAGATAAGGCTAATCACTATCCCCGTCCGTACTTTTTGTTCTTAGTCCGTAGGTCTCTACTGTAAAGCTATACGAGTTGGTAATGCGACTCGGAATGCAGCTAAGGAGTTGTGGACAAAGTACATGACACATTAAAAAAATTGAGGTATCAAGTTTGAATGTGAATAGGGTCCAGCACCGGCAGCGGCACTGGCTCTGGCATTAGTCTAGTTCTGTTCTCAGAATTGATAGTTTTAAATAAGAGCGTGAGGATGGTAGCCTTGAATCACATATCATCTCCCAGCATAAATATCAACTTGTATTCACAATTGCATTCATATTCTTATCTCTTTAAGCCTTATACTAACTCACTAGTATGTCTGCTCTCCAGTCCAGGTCACCCTGTGCCAGTGCAAGGGAGCTACAGTTCCAGTTCCAATTTCATCACTTCAGCCCGTCTACATTATTTCCAGTCAATATCAGTAAGTAAACGGTATAGGAGGCAGTAGGTCGCGATGCTTTCATGTAAAGCTACACAATTTAGCGTTCACACATGCAACTTGGCCCCTCAACCATACCACAAACAAGAAAAAAAAGAAAATATATGCTCATTTTCTATTTAATACTCGATGCCATCTAAAAGTCCAAAGGCTTCTAGTTCCATTTTTGAGAGCTGTAAAAAAAAGGGGGGGAAATACCTACGATCTACAATCTTAAAACACATCTTGTGCCATAATGTCAATGCCAACTCCAGCAATAGCAATAATCCCAAATTCCAAGTAAGAATTTGAAACTCGAACAAAGACGGTCATGATCATTACAAAATGTAAGATACATGTAAAGAAAAGGTCTATAACATGTTGTCTATCTACCTCCTTGCTAAACTTCCTATAGTAGATTTACTACTATCTTTGAATGTATTATATGGAGTTGGAGTGTGTATGGACTGCTTCCTTTAGAATGTTACAGTTAATATTAAATTTTTTCCAATCTCCTATCCACACAATCTACGCATCTACAACTATACACACTGCCTCAAAACTGCATTTCACTTCTTCAGTTCATTTATATTTCATAACAAGTTCATCTCTACGACGCACACACATTCAATGCAGTCACAAGCAATAGCCATTAAAACACAATTAATAGGAAAGGAAATGTAACACGTGTGACCCAGCTAAGGTTGAAAGTCACATCTTTGGGCTATATGGAGGCAATAAAATACAACCCTAGCTCTTTTTTACACTTACGCTACGTAGCCCAACCAACACAATTCAAACAAAAACAGCATATACTTAACAGGATACCTAGCATATAGCTATATACATACACACTGACACTCCCATTTTCATGCTTCCACATCTGCAGTCAGTAGTTTTTACTACTAAATTTCTAAATAGAAGTGCAAACAGAGTCATGTGGTAGCAATTAGTCCTCACTGGGCCACCACATGTTTTTTCTCCAGTTTTTACATTTTTTTTGAAGTGTCACTCACTCGTCTGACTACCAAAACAAAAATGTACAAGTGCGACCATACTACATAAGTTTAGTACAGTATATTATAGTATAGCGTAGTATAGTTATAAGTACTAGGTGTAAGTAATAAGTAGTTTAAGCTGTTTGTTGAAAAGCAAACATAAGACATAGGATAGGTTAGGTTTCAGTCTCAGTCTCTCAGTCCTTTTAGATACTAAAGGAGACCATTATGGAAAAAGCTTGGAGACACAAGTGTCCAGACACATGGAAGCAATAAAACTTCCTGCCTCCTCTGCTTCACCACTCTACACACTATGTACTCTTACTAAAGCACACAGACCCCTTGAGGTAAGCAGGACAAAAATGAGAGCACAATACCATCCGTGCATTTGACTCACAGTTTTTCGTCCTCAGTCGTGAAAAATTCTCCAGCAGTGTTCATTTCTCTCTCAACTTAAAACTATAGGCTCAATTCTATAGTATTCTTCTCTTATCTCACTACAGAAATGATAAGACACGTTTTATTAAACACAATCATTTAATACAAATACACAAACAAGTGAATTATAATTTTTACATTCTAGTATAGAAAGGAAATATAAAGTTCAAGTTAAGTGTTAAGTATATACAAAATGTGTGCCATGTGTCACACTAGACTTAAAAATGACATAAAAAAAGTGTCAACAATATTCGGATCCACGCAAAAAGTAAGAATTCGTTCGATTATTCAATTTTTTTTAAATTTGAAGTTCTCCTCCTGATTAATATATTGCCATGCTACTCATGCAATCCTTGCACTCTGTTTTTGTCTTTGAACTCCGAAACATTTCACTTCTCTTTTACACATTTTCCACATAAAACTCAACTCCTTTTAATATCTTTCTCTTATTTAAAATTGAAACCTATTTATTTTCCTGTCTTCAAACTTTTGAATTATTAAAATTCACAATGACTTCTCTAAGCTTTAGGCAGTTATCCCCGGCAGAACGAGCTGCATTTCAACGCCTTGAATCCGCTCGCCGGACAGTGTCCCAATTGTCCAAACAGTATAATTTCAAAATTTCACCAAGATCCAAACTACCTTTCACGCAAATTCGTGGGCAATTACGTTTCACGCAAATTCGTGGACAATAACATTCTTCGCAAAGCCATGGACAATTCAATCCGCGCGACTTTGCTCGGGTCCCACGACCCACAACAAAACCTATCAACCTTTCCCTGCAGGCTCAACCACACTTCAACCATCTACCACAAAATTTTGTAATTCCAATTCGCCATACGCTAGAAAATCACACCGAGGATTTGAACAACTTCCGGGCTAATTTGCCCCCAATCGGACATACCTGACAAGATCTTGTTCTCCCAAATTTTTCGATCAAAAAGACATTTCCTATCAAAACCCCAACTTTAAAACGTTCTTCCAACGCCAACGTCTCTTCTGCGTCCTCCCCCCGTTATGGATTTACCACCCAAACAGCCACGATACTTTGAGGTGGTTCCATTTCGTCCTCTACCTTGGATCAGAAAGCATACTCATCCTTGCAAATTGTTCCAGGCTAAGAAGATGCCTGAAGTTTTTCTATTCGATTTCCTTATCCCTTAACGTTCACTCAACCCAGCTCAAGTTACTTCTGAAGCAATTTCAGAACTATAGACACCTTAAACAAATGTCCAAAATTCGATCCCAGTGCCTCCCAATAGCCCAGAGGCCAGTAAACAGACATTGCTGCGACTTCGACTTCTTCTCTCCCTCCTCGTTCTTCAACTTCTCCCTACAAACGAACCTATTAGTCTTCGGATTCAGAATCCGATGAGGAATCAGACAGTATCTCGTCTGATAGTAAAGATAATGACTCAGTAATAAGTGAATTACAGGCTCTTGTAACTTCCTTCTCCGACCCGGAGTCTGAGTCTGAGTCCGACTCAACAGCAAATTCTGAGCCAACTTTCTCAGGCAGCAATAGTGTCTTCGAACACGATGACGCCCTAGAGATAATGGCGCCGGACTCCTCTTTGTAAGAAACACTCTTTCTACTTGACTTTATTCTATCATCTTCTTCTCCTCACTATTTTAATCTTTTAGTCTCCTTACAAAAAAATATACAAATAAAACAGAGTGCCAACGCTTATGTTTTTTTTTAATTTAAAAAGAACAAAAAAATGAACAAAATCAATATATAAACAAATATATTAGTTGATTTTGAGACTGAGAAACATAAAAACAAACAAAAATTTATTTTATTATATATTTATTTTATAATTTATTTTATTATATATTAATTTTATAATTTATTTTATATTATATTTATATTATAATTCATCCATGAGTGTTATATTTTAAGTAACTATAATTCTAGGATTGTGAAAACATTTTTTTAGAACACAAACATTAGAATTAGGTGCACTCCCTCCCACAACTGAGCCCGCCACAATTATTAAACCTCCACTGCAGAAGAAAACTAATTTCCCTTTTCTCCCGTCCCAAAGATAATTAAACGAAAACAGTAACACCTTAGACTCATAAACAAATTTATTTATGGTAAATTATTGTTATAAATACTTTTATTATGTATTTTATTATTTATTCCTTTATTTTTAGGACTTTTTTTAAACTCGCGGTCAAGTTTAGGGGGGGAGGGAGCCCGTATGTGTTAGGTACCCATTTTGGGCACCTATTATATTAAATATGTGTAAGAGTTCGGGGAGAAGATGCTTCCTCTCCGAACCGGGCGACCCTTCTTCTCTAAAAATAAAATCGAAGCGTGCCGGGAAAAATCTCCATAAAAAAATTTTTTTCCAGCTGCACACTTCAGTGTGTATTTTGATATTAAGATGGAAGGAAGATGAAAGCTGAGGACTCGAGAGAGAATAAATGTTACAATATTTTGAAAAGGATTGGTAGGTTTTAAAATCTAAAGCTAAAATTTAAAAAAAAAATATATCCAAAATTATATTCTAAGTAGCAAGCTGTACACACTCATGGTATTTAGTAATTTCAAAAAATTGGTATAAAATAATCAAGAAAATTGTAATTATGTTTCTTGGCATTCATGCATTTATTTTCATATAAAAGGCATATATCATAGCATACCATCTAGCATCATATAGTAAAAACATACGGCATATAGTGATAGTAGGTTAGCCTTCTATATATATATAGCGTATACCGCTACGGCATATGAGTTCTAGTACTACCACACTCAAACCAGATAAAACATTATAACAGATAGGTAGGAAAACACAAGTTTTTTTAACATAGAGAGTAAACAACTAACAGTAATGATTTTACGTGAGTTTTAGTACAACATAATTAGTATGTACTTGACAGCCCTTTTTATATGATTCAGTGCGACAAAGTTTATAATTGTAAAAGCTTTTAGGTGATCCATTTCAGGCTTAAGACTGACCACATAATGATTATTACTTGTCGTTAGCGGTGTTTTAATAAAAATAAAAATTGTGCGGTAAGCTACGACAATTAGTTTATTTTAGTAATTTAAAAATATATATTGGTATTTTATGATTATAGGTATTGCGATTAAATTAAATAAATGAATGATGAATTTCTATTTTAAGCTGAAAACAATCTGCTCTATCTACCAAACAATTATGCGCGACAGCATGTACATACAACTTTTAATACATTTTTAAACTTATTGCGAGTAAATTTGGAATATTTTGCACTCTTTAAGAAGTGGAAATACAATTTCTAGCACCATACAAAGAATAATGAGATAAAACAGTTATGCTCGATTTGCCGAAAATGCAACATCTAAAATTGTGAAATCTTATAAATTATTAACACTATTACAATGTTAACATCTGCAACAAATTGAAAACGTATCCAAGCCCAAAATGTTATGAGTTTTTGAAATTTCGAAATTTTATATACCTACAACATAAGGCATCACGGCTGGGTGGTGGAACGGCGGCTTCAAACTAATGGCGCGGGATCAAACCTTGGACATGGCAATTAATTTTGTGACCTTTTTGCGGGAAATATAATAATTGTATGGACATACACGTCCTACCTTGATCGTACTAGTATAAAATATCAATTTTAGTTTGCTTTTTGCAAAAATGTTTACGTGGATAATGAATTTTTAAAAACACGAAAATTGAGAATTTTGAATAATACAGAAGCATTTAAATAGAAAATTCTGCGACTTTAAAAAGCTTTATTTTATATTTTACCTGTTTATTTCATTTAGCGTTTTATGTACTTAACTCAATTAAGTTCCGGTTTAAAATGCACATGGGCAATTTTTTCTCTTCACTGATGACATTTTAATGTACTTGACAATGTTTGTCGGCTTACAAATTTAAATACTTATCTGGCAATGTCGACAATTAAAAACAGGATGTACTATTTCCAGAACTATTAATGTCAAATTGCTTTTAATCAATTATTTTATTAATAGTATAAATTCTGTAGTGACGGGGGATTTAGTGCGTGCTTTGTAGTTTTAATAAGACAAGTTAAAAGAGCTATCAAAACATAAACATTCCTGAAATGGATGTCAGTGGTTGAGCTCTTTTATTACCCGGCAACTGACCTTATTTCTATGCAAACAAGGTATGTAATTAACATTATTTGCAAAGTGGTAAAAATAAGCATTTAAGTAGTAAAAGTTTTCCAAATAACTCAAATATAATCTGAATTAGAATGTCAGATTATGGAATATGTCTTCACGCACTATGCTATTTACTTCTTGTATTACTACATATTTACATTGTTTAGCGCAATTTCCCAATTTTGAAATACTCGACTGATTTCAACGTGTGACAAACCATTTGAAAGATAATGATGAGTCGAATCCAAATAACGGAAAGTGGACCCGTTTATCCACAAACATTTGACATTTTTTCGAAAACAAAATCGTTATTTGTTTTCGAAAATTTCGACTAAAAATTGTTGTATGAGTTGGAAGCCTAAAGCACAAATACTCTTTTTTTAGTTTCCTTAGAGCTTTGAAATGATATATTATTTGCTATAATCAGTTAATTTTGAAAATAATACATTATTTAGGTTTTTTAGCTAAAAACTAAATGCAATTATTAAATGAAAAAATAAAAACCAAAAACTGGGCGTTTCATTTGATATATGAACTAAAGTAGAATTAGCCAATTTCCTTCGAATTTATTACTAATTACTTATTTCACACTCGTGACAGGTGTCAATAAAATTTGTAAAGATAGTCCAGGCAATGCAATGGTGTTAAACAATTATTTACATACATATGCGTTGCCAGAGTTGTAAAACAATGTGTTCTTTAATTCGACCAAGAAAGCATGAATCCTTCCCCAACGTTACTCTGGTCAGAGCCAAACAAAGCAATGACTGGGTCCGTAGTGCGGAAAGACACAGGGGAAGTGGTAAAGTTTCCACACAGTCTATAATATATTGCATTTATACAAATTTCATAGTATAGGAAAAGGAATTTAATAATATTTTTAAATATTCAAAAGTTTTAAATCCTCGTGTATGTCGTTTACCTGCTTCGTCTTTGAACTCCTGTTGGTATGACTTCATAAACTTCTAAAGGGTCATAGGAACAACCGCCGGAAGGATCTACCTCTGAGAACAAGTAATCCACTGAAAATAAGAACGAATCGGTGACGTTGCTTTCGCTATCGCGGAGAACAAGCGTGGTCGTAACATCATTGTTTTCGTAGGGAGAATGCGATACGCTATAAGGAGTTGAGTAATACACATAGTTAGTAGCAGTCAAGTTTGCCGTAATTTCAGCTACTTTATATTCAATATAAACACGAAACCCTGTTCCAACAATAGAATCATCTGAGGAGAAACTGAGGAACATGGCTTCAGCACTCAGTTCTGTTTTTTTATTGGTTCTGCAAAACAAAGTGTAATTAATTATTATGTATAACACACATGTATGACACACGCAATGACGTCATTACGAAATCTTAATTATTCATATGGCCCTATAGGCCCTTTTCATGAACGTAGCCATGGAGCCAATTGCTATCTCTAGTGCAGTGTGAGTGCCTGAGTAGTCAAATACAGACCCGACTTATGACTTGACTAATTACACGCCTAATTATAGAAAATAATTACGCTAATGTCGTGGATGACATCCCTGTTGTACGATTCCAGTGCAAAACTTTAAGAAAGTCGTGGCCTGATTGAAATCCATTCGCACTGAGTGTCCAATTCAACTTGAGTGTAAATCTTCTTGACCATTCGTAAGGTACATTATTCACCAGCCAGACGCATCTTTCATTATTGTTGTACTGGGTTAAGTATTTTTAGTCCATCCTGAATCCACCTGCAAGAGCTGTAAGATTTATTGTGCCACCACATCCTAGTTTTGGTAAACATAATTTTTTTGTGTGAATTTTGCTGTATAAACTAATACATTAAAAATATATATTTTATTGTTAGCACAAAAAACTAGCAACAGAAAATAAATACACAACCGTTAAATAAATATTTTAAATTCGATTTTGTACTGCAATATTTTAATAATTACTGAAAAATTGTAATAGTTACTTTCGTGATTTAATTAAGGTTATTAGTATTGATATATTTATGTAATGTGGCATGTTAATTAAAACTTACCGACTGCAAAAAATGTGCCATCCAATGTGCTGTTATATAGAACAGTCATTTCTGGAATAGCATCAGCCTTTTCGAAGGAGCCAGTTGAAGTGTCTGGGGAACAGTTTTTAAAATACAAGAATTATTTATAATGTTTCAGTATTTTCGGCTTTTAGAGTCAAAGTATTTATATAAGGAATAATTAACAAATTACCTTCAGAGTCTTCTTTCCTCTTTTTTTCTGGTTTAGCAGTAGTAAATGTTGCAAGGAGAACAACAATTAGCAGGATAGCGACTGCTTCACCTCGTCCGTGTATTTTGTACATGCTTCGTTTTTAATTATCACAACTTAGCAATGAAAAAAAAGGAGTATTTTAAGTGAGAAAAATGAGTATTTCAACTGGTTATAGTTTATTTAACTGAATGCGAAGTCTTGTTTTGGTATCAAGACAAACGGTCAAAGTTAATTGTGGCTACTGAAACTTTTTACTAGGTTTATATACTCGTAATTGTTGAATAAAAATGTATCACAACTGCACGTTTAGCACACACAGGTCACTTCAAAACTTCATTCTGTATCCGCCATCAACTCAATCATAGATAAATATTATAGCTGACGTGTAAGGTAATTGAGATTTACATTTTTGTTGGAAAATTCTAAGTACAAATCGTTTTTATTCATTGTAGTATAAAAATTGTATATATAGTACATATAGTATGCATGAAAAAATGGAAACCTATTTTACTGGAAAACAGTTCGAGAGCTTCCTTGAATTGGTTCAAAACAATTTAATGCTGAATGAACTCAAAATTTGTATTACCTCATGCTTTGCTTGAAAAACAATTCAAATACCTGCATTAGATTGATTGAGCAATAACAAAAGTTTGGTATTACTAGGAATAATTTAGATTACATGGGACGTTTTTTATGATCTTAAAAGTGCCATACTCAAGAGACATGTCCTCAACAAACAGATAATTATGTTTCACACCTTCCATTACATCACCATTTGCACTTGACAACAATTTTTACTACAACTATGGAAAGGGAAAAAAAGTATCTTGTTTTACTACTACATACTAAAAATTACGTGGGTCACTTTGTTTATTTCGATCTTTCATTTAAGATATGGTTCCGTTGCACACACGATTAAATGCAAAATTCTGAACAACTAAATCCGAGGCTTTTATATAATTATCAATTTTGACTAGATCAAACAATTAAAGAAATGTCAAATTTCAAAACCTATGTTCTTTAACTAGTAGTGGGCATTAAACTGAAACAAATTGAACAAACACAATTTTTTAAAAGTCAAAATTAAAAGTTAGAATTGATAGAAAGCATAGTAATGTTTGCAAAATTTGTAATAATGTTTGGCTTTGTTCATAACTTTTGTGTAAATTTGGATGCGTCATGTTTTTTATTGTGAATATTGCAGAAAACACACGTCCCTGTGTGTCTATTACGTCTGTATTTATGTAGCAAGTGAGATAATTGTATAACGAAATACTAGTATGGAAACAGTTATATGCCATTGATTTAGTACAAGTAGTATGTGAATGGTTAGTAATAATGAATCATTCTTTCCACTGAATTTCAGTTTGAGTAATTTTTTTCAAGGGTTTGATTACAAGTGCAATATGAATATAATTACTAATATCCGAACACGCGGACACTGAGATTAGTGGCGTGTTTAATTGACATGTAAACGACCAATGTTATCGTGTAATAATTATATTTGTCGGTGAAGAATGAAGTTTGATCATCTCCTTTTGAGGCTAAAATGAATTTTGACCATCTCCATTTTTCATAAAACACGGCTAATAAGATATGTTAATGATGATTTAAGGGTTAAGTCATTCGAAACTAAGTACAGTAGGGGTCACCCATGAATGACGTCATGAAAATATCTCCATTTCACGTCCCTATGAAACTCCTAACATCAGATTACACGTTGGGTAAATGGCAATCTTTAGCATGCGATACAATGAATATCCAAGTAGGCTGCTTGGCCATACCCGTAACGTCATTTATGGGCGACCCCTTAATTTTTATAAAGTTTAAATAATGATTTTAGGACATTGCTAGCAAAACGCGTTAAGTCCATGTTACCCAACTTTACAGGAACCGCTAATTGCATGATAATCATGTGAAAACGTGAATATTTTTCGATTTTTTTCCCGTAACAGCATAGTACCAGGCGTAGTAGTAGCCAGAATTTCTCAATTCTGACGCTGCGTCGTAATTTTTAAAAAAATGATTGAAAATTTTGAATCTTGGACCTAACGTGGTTTGCCAAAAAACCCATAAGAGGCAATGCAAAAAATTGACCTTTTGAACTATATTCAATTGTATGCTACTTTCTGATGAGTATCATTAAGTAAAACAATTCCACATTGTAATGTTCTATAGTCAAGTGCAAATCTACTACTCCTAAGAAATTTATATTTGCTAAAGGATTGTCCACCAATGACGTCATAGAAATGTAAGTTTTTAAGACTATGTGCCCCCTATCACCAGATTAATCATAATTATTTCTTAAATAAAACAAGGGCTAAAGCCCTTGTTTTATGGCAGCCTTAACAGTAAAATTAGACATTTTGAATTTGCCACCAAATTTTAGTTTCAATTTACAGATTTTCAATTAAGGGAAGCAATTAGGCCGCACAATATGTTGTTGGTTATCTTATTCATAATTAATGTCTGTAATGCAACCAAAAATTCAAAATTCCAATTTTTAAATTTCCCGCTAAAACATTAAATATTGTGTTAAATGAAGATTTCGACCGGTAACTCAAAAAACTCACTAAAAAATGATATACCAATCGAACGGTAACAATTAGGCAAATCTAAATAACTTAGTGTGCACGCACGATAGGGATAAGTTTTTAAATGGCTTGCAAAAAACATAATTAAAAATTTTAAAAAATTAATGGATTTTGTAGAGTGATATATCATTTAAAAGCTCTTTAAAAATAAGCAGACACCATTTTTTTTGTTTTGGGTTTGTAGCCCATACAACACGTTTTAGGTTAAATTGTAAAATTAAAATGCCGTTGCCATGGAAACTGTTAGTAGAAATAGAGGCGCATTATGTTATTTAAATTCTACTAGTGATTACCTTTCGAACGATATATGGCACGACGAAATTGGTCCAGTATTGAAGAAAGTTCAAAATTCCGGTAAATTATGTAGATAGGTAGGAATGACTATGTCCAGCAGTAGCCAAGTAGACCCATTATATCAGTCAATGACGTCATTTGTGGTTGACCCCTCACGTCTTTATGTGCTTGATAAGAAACACGACTGTTATTTCCTACAATTTTCTAATTAATTATTTGGTAACCCATGCCCTTTTGTATTATTAAAACAGCAAAGCTTTCACATACACCAAACCGATTGATTATTGGTTTACATAATAATCTGTTAAAGAAAGTGCATAAATGACGTCTGTAGAGTAACTAAGTCCAGTCGCGTGGTGATGAGATGCAGTGGTAAGGATAACAGCTGGACGCAATGTTATAGTGATGACAAGGGGATGGATTGGTCTTAAAGAATGATAATTTGTGGAACGTCATTTATGGACCATCCCCTACGAGTAGGACACGCGAATTAGATATTGGAGCAAATAACTTTCGTTTCATTACAAGTGGGTGAAACTATCAAATGTTTTGGCAAATTGGGTTTTTTTTTCATAATGATCAGTTGTTTTTATTAGGTTTAGTGGACTTAACGTGTTTTGTAAAAAAAACGACTGGTAAACTTAACGCGTTTTGCCGTATACATTTTTTAGAGAGAATTATTTAAAAATGCTTTAGTAACCTTTGACCTCTATTTCTGCACGGTGTGAAACATATGCACTTAGTCAATATTAGGCACCAATATTCCTAATTTCTGAAAATATGGACTTAACGCATTGTGCTATCAAACTCTTCATTTATTGATAAATTAGTGCATCATTCGTGAGATTAGAAATTATTACATCATTAAACTACTATTGCAACTTTAAAAAAATTAATGGGTCGCCCATAAATGACGTCATGGGTATGGCCAAGCAGACTACTGGGATACTCATGGTATCGCATGCTAAAGACAGCCATTTACTCAACGGGTAATCCCATGACAGGAAGGTGATATGGACTTAAAATGGGGATATTTTGATGACGTCATTTATAGGTGACCCCTAATGTACTTAGTTTCGAATTACTAAACCCTTAACTAATCTTTAACATATCTCATTAGCCGTATTTAATGAAAAATGGAGATTATCAAAACCAATTTTAAAGCAGAATAGAGATGATCATAATTCATAGGACCATATTGATTCTACACTCCAGGTACACGAAATTAAATATGTATATTGGGCATTTCATTTTTCACCTGGATCGTCTTTCAACTCCTGACCTCTTGATTTCAAAAACATCTAGGCAATCTAAGATACAGTTGCTGCTGCTAGATTCCTCCGTGCTCAAGGCATCAATTGAAAATAAGAACTCATATTAAGGATACTCAGTGTTGATTACAATACTAGTCACGTCATAGTTTTTATAGTAGTAGTAGTAGTAGTAGTAGTAGTATTGCACTATTGCGTCTCGGGCCTTGCCCATACACAGTGCTATTTATTCTATAATTCCTTATTGACGCGTGAGACGAAACATTGAAAGTCCCGCTCGTGAGTCTGAAATCAATCTATACTATCTTGGTCTTTATGCTGACCTTGCTCTGGATATAATTATAATATTACTTTAATACATGCAGGGAGCGTCCACAAATTACGTCATACAAATTTTACCATTCTAAGAACCCTCACTGTCAGTAGGTAAAAAATTGGGTTGACATAATTATAATATTACTTTAATACATGCAGGGAGCGTCCACAAATTACGTCATACAAATTTTACCATTCTAAGAACCCTCACTGTCAGTAGGTAAAAAATTGGGTTGACATAATTATAATATTACTTTAATACATGCAGGGAGCGTCCACAAATTACGTCATACAAATTTTACCATTCTAAGAACCCTCACTGTCAGTAGGTAAAAAATTGGGTTGACATAATTATAATATTACTTTAATACATGCAGGGAGCGTCCACAAATTACGTCATACAAATTTTACCATTCTAAGAACCCTCACTGTCAGTAGGTAAAAAATTGGGTTGACATAATTAATAATTATAATTACAGCTAGCTACTTTTTAAAAGTGAAAATAGTACTATTTGCAAAAAAAAAATGGGGACTGTTATTATTATTTTGTGTTAATTTACATGATCTTAAGAGAAATGCATTCATAATTATAATTTGTGATCAATGATGATAATGACATGATATGAAAATGACATTAAACATAACCGTTTGCAGGAAGTAGTAGTGATTACATATTATTATTGATGTACTGCATAACATAAGGTTTACAGTCCTATTAGATACATTGCGCGTAAAGCCATTGGACGGTGTACACAGCTTAAAGTAATTTTGAGAATATGCAAATTATGTTAAATTATTAAAAAGTTTTTGAGCAATGCAAAGTGTGCTATGTTAATACCTGGTTTTCCAAGTCTGCAAATAGATTAAATAAAATATTTGCTGGCACACCTTTCTACTTACAAGTTTATGAAATACGCTGAAGGTTTTAATAATTATATGATTTTAAAAATTACAAATCGCTTCATTTAACAGTATGCCAAAAGTTGTATTTGAGTTTTATGAATTGCCAGATATTCTTAGGATGGGTAGTACATAAATGATGTGTACGGTGAGGTGGGTAGGTCCAGTTGTGTAATGATGACATGATATGCTAAAGATAGCCGTTAATGCAATTAATTATGTGTAAGTATATGCAGGTGAAAGCAAGAGAGCACAAAACCAGAATACTTGTGTTTATTTCAATTTCTACAATAATTATATCATTATTACCACGTTTAACTTCACACAGCTACATAATAGGTAATTATATAAGGCTTCCTTCCATTTGGAAGATAACACATTTTGAAACCAGTGGGCAACGACGGCTCTAACAGCGTTAATTCAATTCCCTCCTGCTCTTATCTCAACCAGTTGAGGAGCAGTGAACTGATAAGTTTTTAAATAATATCAATGGAGCTAGCTGAAAAAGTAAACAATTAAATTTATATTACTAATTATTTTTTTTTCACTTAAAAATTTATGTTTTAAATGTAATTATACGTTGACAGAATTTATGAAAATAAATTGTACATTTACAAACTCGACTTTTAAATTCTTCTAGTCAAAGGTATAAATTAAATATTGTAACGCTAATTACATTCCTGTCATCGTAATAGCTTTAACTATAGTATTTTTTAATTCAATATTATTTTGCTGTTTATTAATAAAAATAAATAATTTACTTACACAAAATATTTAAATACAAAATAACTGTATCAATGCTGTCATCACTGCTCTATTTGATGTACACTGTACAGCTGTGTGGTAAGACTCCAAGGAATAAAAAAAAATAAAGTTGTACGAAGCAATGTTATGGCCACGATAAGTTGACAATTACTTATTCAAAGACTAACTAAGTAAGACTGGAGACTATCGTACACACTAGCAGAGCATTGACTTGAAAAATCTGTATATACTTGAAATTTGAGTTTATCAACAGGGATTTAAATTATTGCTGAATTGTGAAATTCTGCTATGCATTTTGCATGTGCAGGTATCGAATGTGCAAGCGAAATACAAATTCAAGTTTAAGTGCGCAGGTTGGTGTTTTTGCATTGTAGCAATAAATCACGTATTGCGCGAGTATGTTTTGTAGAGAAAAACAAATGAACTTCCTCATAAAAATGCGCAGACGGCAATGATAAGCGTAATTTGCAGGCACGCGTGGACAAATGCAATGACCAACACGGCGTCCATCTACTTCAACATTGACTGATTAAAACAACAAAGGCACTTTCCGATCTTTTATCGCAACAAACTTGAGTGAATTCCAATATTACACTGAAAAAGATTGAGCCTTTTGTTTTGTATGTAGTAATTCTATGCTGAGGCAATGGTAAATTTTACCAACGATGAGTGCTTTGTTGACTTGTGTAGATAAAAAAATGAAACATCTTACTTTTTTTTCCGTTTCTGGTGTTGGACACACAGAGATGCTATCCCAATCTATGAGGAAAATTTAATAAAAAAATCGCTGATTTCAAGATTTTGTGCTAAACTCAAAACATGTAATTTCATGTTTGTTCCTATAACTATGTGACTCCTACAGCAAAAAATGTGTATTTTATTCATATAAATAGAGCTCCATAAAAAATGATTATTTACAGTTTACAAGCTCAGTAGCTGCAGGAAACAAGTCCTTTTTATATTCTAGCCTTGAATAGATTTTTAAAATAAAAAAATACATTTTACAAAACTAAACATTACAGAGAATTTAAAATAAAATTTATTAAACAGTTTATTATACAGTAGACAGCTAGATTTACAAAAAAACTGTTTGGTGTCTACAAGAGATCTACAATAAAATGAAGCTGTACACGGAGAATGGCATCCGCTGGAGTCTTAGTGTCTTTTTGGTGTTAGGGGTGCTCACCGCCATCACAATGTTGGTAGTCACAGTTGAATCTGGTGGTGAAGGCCACCATAACAACCATGACGTAAGTTAAATATTTAAAAAAATTATAGACTTAAGTCGGTTACGAAGTTACATCTTTTTGTATTTGGTTTAACCAAGACTAATTTGTATTCTTTCCTTTATTTAGAGAGACCATGACCACCAAGACTGTGACAAATGCCCAACTGGATGTGAATGCAAATGGTCTCATACCGGAAAATCCAAGTAAATTAATACAGCAATTGCAACAAATAAATTCACTATAAAATTTTGAATTTTCAGAACACCTAATAAAAAAATTAAATTTCTATTTATTTCAGTTGTCAGGTAACATTCAGTTAGGGGAAGAGGCGTTAAGGTGGCCTCTAGATTGCCAAAAAAAAGGAACAGAGGACTTTTAAAAAATTAAATGACCCCCAGCAATCGTAGTTGATTAATCAGCAAATTATTAATGCATGCCGCAAAAACTAAATTATTACGTATAATTATTTTAATCTTAAAAAGGTTTAATTTTATTCATCTTACTACTGATGCACCTTTTTTAGGTGGGACAAGCAAATGGAAAAGATTGCAAGAATGAGGACGATTGCTGCTGCAAGTCATGTAATTGTGGCAAGTAAGAAGAGCACACTTTTTTTTATACTCACCTTTGCATGGAATAGCGTACTTGACGCGTCAGTATGTTCAAGCGTATTTTGTTTGATACTCATGCATGTTATTTATTTACTAATTTTTCAGATGCGTAAGATCTCATACGACCTTGGACATTTCTTAAGGACACCTGCCCTATTTAATAATTTTATAATTTTTATAACAGTAGAATGAAAAAATCTAATTTTACTGTTTTTTTACAGGGATTCCAAGGATGTTGTGCATCAATGCAGCCCTGTCAAAATAGCAGTCAGTGCTGTGCTGGATTGGCTTGTACAAATGTGACAAAGGTCTGGGGTTCTTCCCCACATTCATCATCATCATCATCATCATCATCAGAATCAGATGAACATTGGGGCTGGCCAAAGGGAAATACAAATTCGTAAGAGCTAAGAAAATGATTTATTAATACAATAAAATGTAATGTTTTTGTTTCATTTTAGCGTTTATCTAAACACAAGAAATTGTGTGTGATAAGATTTTTAAATCTATTAACACTCTATAAAAATATTAATAGATGCAATTTAATTGGATTTTGTTTTAAAGAGATTCCAAATCTTTGTCTGAAGAAGACGAGATGACGAGGCAAGTGTGCGGCCCTGTGTGTCCTCCTACACCTCCTCCACAGATTGTGAGTAAAGAAAAAAAAATTAGAAAGTTTTTAAATTTTGTTGAAGGCATAATATATTTAAATTTTTCGTTTATTCCTACATAATTTTGATAATAAGTAATTACCTTTTTTTTAAGTGTTCACAAACAAACTCGGATGTGACCTGTTCAGACACTGTTAAATGCTGTAACAATACTACTGACCAATGCATAAATGGAAAGTGAGTCACAACTCTAGTTTTAACTAAGGCAGATTTTTTATTTTCCAACTGATCTACAATAAATAGTTTTAATTAATTATGTTATTGAGTATATGTAAGTACAATGCTATTTCTTTTATCTATTAAACATAAATTAATATTTTCACTGTTTGTTTGTCTATTTTAGATGCAAAACGGTGAGTCTAGGTTCCCAGTCTTACAGACTATTTTCTATACACACTTTTGATTAATTAAACTTTAATTTTGGATGACTTGTAAATCTTACCACGTGATGAAAGTGTTTGCATTACTTTGGATTTATGGTTTTTTTTTTTAAGTGTATGCCCTGCGGTGTTGAAACTTGTTGCGGGGATGATACAATGTGCCAAGTCGTTGGTTCTGATTCAAGGTAAAAGTCATAATTCTGACTTGCGCAGTGAAAATAAAATTCTTACCTAAATAAAGTATTGTGCCACAATTTTAATTGATTTTGTTTTGTTTCTTTCAGCTGTGTAAGTATAACGTTTAAAAATAATACATATTTTGTAGCGTACACTTTTTTATTTTTGAGCAAAACTAATTTTATAGCTTTTTTTGCGTACAATCCTGTCTTGTTTTTAGTGTACCAAGGACAATTATAACTGTGCAAGTGATGATCAGTGCTGCAATGGTAGAACGTGTACTAACGGAAAATGTCTTGATGTGAGTTAAATGTCATGTTTTTTTTGTCTCAAATAACCTTGTTTTCATTTGTAACAGCTAATTTCCGAATGTGTATAATTTATACCCTAGTGTGAAATGAATGAAAACGCGACGTGCTACAACGATTGTGATTGCTGTGGAAAAAGGGTGTGCAAAGACGATAAGTAAGTGTACAATACTTGCAAATAAAACACTCAAAAAATCCATGCATTCAAAATTTAAAATAGAAATTCATAGTATTTTTAAATTTTTTTAATTTCAGATGCACAACAGTAAGTAAAGCTGTTTAAAAATGATGTTTGTGACAAAACAGTAGGAATGTGAATTAAATTTTTATTTTATTTCATTAAAGTGTTTGACTACTAACAATGACTGTAGTGATAATAATGGGACCTGCTGCTCAAAGTATGATAGATGTATTCTTAAAACCCCCTATAAAGCTGTGTAAGTGCTCCAAAAAATTTTCTCACTTTAATTTTTCTATCTTTTTAATAATTGTAAATTATTTGTACTTTGGTTGCCTCTCTTATATGTTTTCACTTAAGTGAATAAACTAACAAAAATAATGCTATAATTATGTTCTTTTTTTTAATTACAGTTGTGACGAGGTGAACTGACCTATGCGTTTGGATTTGCGTTTTTTCGTATATTTTAATTTTAAAAGTATTTTATTACTAGTTCATACGTGCATAATTAGGTCTGTATTCAATATGTGATTATTGTTTTTGGCTTGTAGCCGGTTGGTAACGTAACGTACTGTCCAGGTTACCCGTACATTGAATGCGACCACGGGCAGACATGCATTGGTAACGGTTTACAAGTTGCGTAAGTGCCTTAACTTCCACATTTGACATCGATGTTGTATTTTATTATATTCATGATTTCATTAGCTTGACACATCCTTTGTTTCTTTGTTTATTTTCAGCTGCGTAAGTAAATATTTTTTCTTTTTGAGTGTAATTCTTTATTTAAGCATTTTAATAAGAGGTATGGAATTAGGAATCGTCCATAAGTGATGTCATTAGTAGCGTGTAAATAGGTTTGATCGCAAATTGATAGCTTTGTATATCAAAGATAGCAGTTAAGTCAACCTAAATGTAATGATGTTGCGTTTGTTAACAAATTGAGAGCTTAAAAAAGAAAAGTACCTCCGTTTAGTGACATCATTTATTGACTATCCCTTGAGTTAA
Source organism: Dicyrtomina minuta (assembly GCA_949802685.1). Lineage (NCBI taxonomy): Eukaryota > Metazoa > Arthropoda > Collembola > Symphypleona > Dicyrtomidae > Dicyrtomina > Dicyrtomina minuta. Next base: position 242,025 of record CATKUY010000036.1, read on the forward strand.
CTGTGTGGTTTTTTAATTACCTTAAATTCGGTTAATTCTTTAAGTGCGCCGAAGATGGAGGGGACTGCGATTTCGATAGTTTCCTTTTTTGCTGTAATGACATCAGTTACTGTAGTAATATTACAAATAAGTAAGTCACAAGCATTTTTAAATTATGTATTTACTATTTAATTCAAGTAAAATGCTTGTACTAGGTGATTGTAAATACCTATTGCAATTTGCAATCGTGTCAAACTAACGCAATACTACTGTTTTATTTATTTTAGATGTGTCCCTCGGGTATGTATCAAAACTTTATTTTGCTTTTAGTGTTGTTGTTTGCTTTATCTATGAGACGAGTCTCTAACTTTTCACATAAAATTTGACGAATGTTATTTATGGATCATCTTTTAGTAACTGTGCGGCTTGTAAATTACCTTAAATTTTTTTTGTTCAAGTGCGTGCCTCAGGGGGAAAGTTGCTTCCCAACTGGTTCCGTAAAGTGCTGTAGCGATGGCAATTTAGAATGTCGACAAACCCCACCTAGTACCACGTATTCGTAAGTGACAAGTTGACGTCCGACATTCAATTAACTTTTTAGTTTTTAACTTATTTAATTTAAAAAAAGGGTTTTGCTCTTTTCACCTAATTTTTTAAGTAAATATCAAAAAAGTGTCAAATTTATGTAACACTATTCTGTTCCTATTTTTACTATTTTAGCTGTCAGCCCAAAGTTTCGGCTCCAGCTCCGACGGTATGTGACAAGACTTTTTTTTCATTTAGTAATGTCTGTAGCCCTAGCAAATAGATATCTAATAGATATCTAATAGATATATATACACAACATGTTTGTGTCATTAACATGTAATTGGTGTACATTAGGACTTTACAACTTAAGCAAAGGTACCTCTATAAATAATGAAAGCAATGTAATTGTAACATTGTATTTATTCATTATTTTTCAGTGCACAATGGCAGGTCAGAGTTGTTCGACTCTTGCATGCTGCCGTGGGAGCTTTTGTAACACTACTAATATGTGTCAAGAGAATTAAAATTGATAAGAAGCCAGTCTATACCTTTAATACTAATTGGCTCATCCCGCATCATCAATGATGCAGTGGAAATCAATGAACGAAGTCCTTGATTGTTGACAAAACAGAAAATTTAATTTCCATACATTACTTGATCATTTGCAGAGCAAATACTTGATTCTTTTACATGTCAATCAACCATCTGTATTAATCACAATGCTAAGAATTGATTTATACATTTTAACAGAAAGCGCTATGGTAGTTTTATGTATTATTGTGTAGTATATATATCTTACATTGTACAAATCATTGTAACTATTCAATAAACATATTTTAGAATTCAAAACACCATTTATTTTACTAACAATAACAACATTTGTGCATATTTACTCCTATTAACATCATCTGTTTTAAATTACCCAGGGCAAGCTAGGTAATATTTTAATTCATACGTTCTTGTATAAATTCTCGTCGTGAGAGGGGTAAAAGCATTAAGCATTATTTAATTATGTTCATTGTTTATTCCTGTCTACTATTTCTCTTATATATTTTCACAATAAAGGCCTAAAAAATGTCAGTATACTTAATTTTAATTTTGTAGGAACGCGAACGTTGACGATTTTTGTTTAATGGCATTACATTTTACGTAGGCTACATAAAAAAAGAATCAAAATTTTAAAAAACTAACAGGTAATGACATCTTTAGACATAAACAAAACGGTAAGTCAAAGTTCACAATGTGTTATTTGAATGATTTAAAAACAAAATGTTTATTGTAAGTGGAAAATGTTCTATTTTCATGTTTCTGATAAGTTAAAAACAGTTTAAAATAAAAGTGAAATACGTTTTTTTAAATAATACTATAATTAATTTTTTTTACATTTAAGTAATTTTAGGTATTTTCTTCATAATGCATTATGCGCACAAATTCAAATTATTTTAATTCAATAGTTACTTATAGGTAAAATTTCAATTTCGAATCAACTTTAAATATATCTAGTTTTTTCTGGAGTATAAAGTTTCTCAATTAGTTCAGTTAAATTCTCTCAAGACATCTTGATAATCATTTGCAGCGTACCTATGCGATCAAAGGCTTCCCACACTGGGTATCAATTGACCACCAGTTTAGAAGGGCAATAATAAAGTGAATATTTGGATGAAATCATTTATGGATCATGTTTGAGTTGTAGCAATTTCCTAAGGTGGGGTGGTGCTAATTAGATGATAGTTTTGTTGACATTTTTTATGAACCATCGCTGAGTTAAAGTGGTACATAACATCGATGTGGAGCGGTAATAAATTAGTAGAAGCTATGTTGACAATATTAATGGGTCATTTCTAAAGTAATTTGATGATTTGAAAGTAGACGGTACTTAATGAGTGATGCGTGGACTTCTACGTACAATTTGTATATCATATGCAATTAATGTAATCTGGGTGCTTTTATAAAAGAGCTTTAATTTTTTGAAGCTGCATTTTCATTTAGCTTCTAATAATCTGCCAAAGCAATGAACGGGAGCCTAGCTTCGGGTCAAGTGTTTGAAAGTTCAAGGTATGTATGCAGGCCCGGCGCGACAAGTAGCCCGGCCCTGGTCTAGCTTTGAATTACGGCCCTTTATGCTAGTAGGTACTTGTTTTACCGCCATTTTGTTTTTAATTCCCAACGCATTATAGTAAGTGCAGCAGAATGCGTGTATAATCTACAATAATTCAAGAAATACTACACAAAAATCCTCCAATTTGAACTTAATTATTGTATTACGTAGGAATTTTCAAGGCAGGCTATTTCGTCTCACACTTACACTGATTTAAATTAACCACAATTAGCATTTGCCCAAAACATATTTTAAAACATATGTTTGTTTTTAGATGTAACGATTTAGCTCATCAAGCAGCTATTTAATAATGTTGCCGGTTTGGGCGCTGTTCCACAGCGCCCAAACCGTGTGACCGTGTCACCGTGTGACTGTAGCATATGCTACAGTCACAATTACCAATCTGGTATTTTTAGAGGATTCTTAAGCGTTTTCAAACGCTATGTTGCACACTTTTAGGAGATTAAAATGTCTTTGTGTTCGCCCAACAAACTATTAAGATGGCAATTTGTTTGTCAATAGAACGATTGCAATTTCCTTGTGTATGTCAAGGAAACGATTGTGATATGATAGCCTTATACATGCCAAGGAAACGAGTGCTATGTCCTTACGTGTGCCAATAAGATGATTGGGATATCCTTGTGTATGCCAAGGAAACAAATGTGATGTAATGTTGTAGGCCACTAAAACAAAATTATACCAATATGTTTTATTAATCTGCTGCGCAAAAATGTTGCTGCTAAAATAAAATATGTAAGCACGGCTCTGAATGACGTACGAATTCTGACCACAAATGCAGGTTGTTTGAACGTTTCTTGTATAAATAATCGTTGCCCGATTTTTATTACATGTCCTCTAAAGAAGAAACTCTTGAAAAATTATAATCAAAGCTCGTGACATTTAAAATTCCTGTAAATCCTCATTGGGGAAGATTAAAAACCTTGAACTTCATCTATTCTAATAAATAAAACAATTATTTAACGGCATATTATGTAAAAGTCCTTTAAATAAACTTTCCAGGGTTATCATTTGCGTTAGATGTCCACGACTTTCTTAAATTTTTTTAAAGGTTTTTGGAAAAATAAATTTTCTAGAGAAATAATTATGTGAAAGTTCTCATCATTTGCAATATTCTCTATATAAAACTTCACGAAATAATGACAACCGCTAACACTTTATTCACAGAAATTACCTTCAAAATTCCCTCTTAATAAAATTTTTAACGCCTTTTTCCTTCAAAACTTCCCAAATTCGAATTCCCAGGGAAATTTGAGCAGAGCTTTTCTAGGAAAGCCAAAAACTTGCAAATTCGCTAAATTCTAATCCGGTTGGATATTTTTTGTGTAGGCTTATGGCTTTGGAAATTTAATAGACGCAGTGCATCAAAAAGTTCTCTTTAACAGTAAACAGACATTTAGTATAAAATATCAATTTAGCAGTCATTCTTAAAATCAAGCGCAAAAGCACGTGATGATAAATAATGCCGTTTTAATGTAGCAGAAAGTGCCCTTTTTGTGGCAGTGGCACGCAGTAAAATTTCCTTAAAGGAGGCTCTGGATAAAACAATGAATTAGTAAACTACTTTTCTAATTTAATTTTCCTATTCAACAAGTGCACTTTCTTAGTTTTAAAAAAATAAGGAATTTTGCAATTTAATAAATTAACCATGTGATCTACCTTTTTTTACTTTTTAAAACAACCCGAAAACAATTATGCCACTTTTTATTACTACTAATTATTTTATTCTGAACACGTTGTTAAATTTTAATTACCAATTTGTTGATTGAAACTTTCAATTTTCTTGCATCCAATATATTCCACAATACTCAAAATAACAATAGTAAGAATTTTTTAGAATTCCAGAAAATTATTTAGGTATGTATTAATAACAAAATGCAATTGTAATACTTTAAACTACTTTACATACAAATAAATAGTTGTAGTTTTTCACATGTATCAAAAACAGTTCGAACACAATCAGTTAGATTTTAAATTTTACTTTACGGCATTTTGCCAATGCAAATTTTTTGATAATATCATCAAAGTCAATACTTGCTGCCAGCTTGCGTTCTATCGATAAAATTCCTAAATTCGAAAGGCGATTATTGCACATTGAGGATCGCAAATAGTTTTTAATAATTTTCAGCTTGGAGAATGATCTCTCATTTGAAGCAACTGTAACTGTTAAAGGTAAAAACATGCGTAACGCCGTGTCAATATTGGGGTAAGCTGATTCAAGTTCATGTCTGTGAATCAATTTTAGTACATCAAGAGGCCCGAGTTCAGAGACTGTACTGCCTGGTGGAAGAAATACACTGAGAGCAGACGATATAAGCTGAATCTCTTGAAAAAATTTTGAACGGTCCAAGTCAGTGGTGTATGCGTTGCACAAATCTTGAACATGCTCAAATTTGTCTTCATTAGACATTGTGTGCAAATTTTTGCCCCATAGAAAACTGAATAGTGCATTTAAATCGCGAATTTGAACAAATCGCTCCTTCATGAGCGACTGAACATGGTCGACAAGATCATTAAAGAATGATACTTCAAACTTCTTCAAATAATTATTTCCTTGAGAGTCTTGACCTTCTCGCGACGTGTTTTTTTTTCCTTGTGTAGGTCGGAAATCGTCAAAACCGGATTTGATACCAACATTTGCTGAATCCGCAACCTTTTTTGCCTGGTTGTAGCATTCTTGAAATCCGGTGCCTCTGAATTTTTGAATCCAGTTTAACAGGCCCTTTAAACTTGATTCTGCTTTCGATAGGTCATTTCCAATAGTTTGGAGGCAAATGTTCACTAAATTAATTTTTAAAAGCAGTGAGTTCCACACCACAAGGCCAAGTAGAAATTTAAAGCTCTTCATTATTTTAAGACAAATATCAGCACCAGCGAGAGACTCCTGAGTAGAGTCTGAATCTTCCAGAATATTAGTAAGGCTTTTCATAACCAACCCATACTGATCACATAAAGGTGAAACTGCATTTGCTTTGGATGACCATCGTGTATCGGACTGCGGTTTGACAGTAACGTTAACGAATTTTTTAAGAACCACCCATCTTGAAGTGGACCCAGCAAAAAAGTTGTAAATGATTTGGACTTGACCCAAAATGAGCTTAGCTGTTGCAACTCTGTTAGCTGCATTAACTCTAACTCTGTTAAGGGAATGAGCTGCACAGGGAACAAATACTGCCTTTGAGTTTACGTCTAATATGTACTTTTGGACACCATTATATTTTCCAGCCATATTAGAGCCATTATCATATCCCTGGCCACGGCAGTTGCTAATGTTTAAATCGTCAGTTTTAAGTTTTTCAACTATGAGCTCTGAAATTTCTATTCCAGTTTTTTGGTCACAATGCACGAAGTCAATAAAATATTCAGAGACGAAGCAGTCATTTTTGGAACACTCAACGACTCTTACAATTTGACTAAGTTGGTCAGTTTTAGAACTATCTGGGGTTGAGTCAAACATAATTGAAAAATATTTACACTGTCGCACTTTATGAAATATCTCGTTTCTCACAGTTTTGCCACAAATTTCTATAAATTCGTTCTGAATGTCGTGAGATAAGTAACTGAGTTTCTTTTTTTCCAGCTGATTGACATGGCTTGCAAGAGGAGGGTAGTATTTTGCAGGCAGTTTTACGAGATTTAAAAAATTCCTACAGTTATGATCCTAAATGTTATCTGTGCTGCCCCTAAACGCCAAACTTTGCTTCGAAAGAAACAGAACTGCATCCAGAATTCCCTTTAAAATTAATCTCCATTCATTTACTGTGGCATTTCCTAATGATTTAGTGGATGACACGACACTGTGCTGATGTTTATTGTTGCTCCAAGACGTTACTGACTCAAGGTGGAATTTACTTTCCTCATGCAATTTTATGCTCCGGCTAGTATGAAAATAGTCTTGAAATCCGCAGGTAGCATTAACATTATTATCGTTATTATTCCAAGGAGTTGTGTGTTTGATAGCGCTGACGTGTGCAGGGAATACGCAACAAGCAAAACAAAAAAGGCTATTTTCTTTTTGACTATATACGAGCCAATTTCGAAAATACTTTTCCCCGTTCTTTTTTGTTCACTTGTAGAACGACCTTTTAAATGCCCTTCCATTATGAAGTGGAAACTCCTTAAGTGATGTTTTTTTTGGTCCACTAGCAACTAAAGTTTCAATTTGTTCGGCAGATAAATTATTTGGCCAAGTTACAGGATCATTTACGTCAATGCAATTAGATTCTGTTAAAATACAATAATCAAATTATATATACAAAATTATTAGTAACTATTGTAGAACCTTTTAAAATAGCAATTTAACAATTATCTGTTGCGTGTACTAAATTTAAACTAATGTATCACACATTTTTACACATAATTTAAAATATGTACCAGTGTTTGAAGTAGCATCATTTATATCAGTTATACCCGGTTCGGTAGTATTAGCCTTCCGAGTCTCAGTTTTCGTATCTATCAGCAAGTAATATTAACAATTAAGTTGTAAATTTATGATTAAACAATTAGGTTTTGATTCTTATATAAAGTTATTATTTTGAATTGTTTAAATCCGCCCAGGATTTGTTATGTAATATTATGTCGCACACCCAAGAGAAACCATACAATCGCAGCTGAACCAGCTAATATTCCATACTATTAGCTTGATGTTGCAACATTAAAGTAAAAAAATTATCTAAGCGTCAACATGCTATATACATAATAATGCATTTTAATGTAAAAGCACAAAATTAAAATTAGTTACTCACTATCTACACTAATAGCTTCCAGTGACTCAACAATAGTTGCGGATGCAGTTTGTTCGTCACTAGTATTTGACTCCCTTTCACCATCACCTGGAATCTCTGATGCTGGAATTATGAATGATGTAAACATTTTTTTTGCTGCTTTGGCTAATTTAACATTTTCGCTGTCAATATATTTTCGTTTTAACTTTTTCTGGTACCCACTTAATTCTGCATTTGAACTAGATATAGGCACGTACGTCTTTCTATGCTTCCGACCTGTCATTTCTAATGATAAATAAATATAAAGCACTAACTTCAATTCTCGTTAACTAGAAACTACAGACTAACTACTAGTTTAGTAACTACTAAGCAACTACCCGAAATAGTGACAGAAAAACCAAATTAAATTTCTGTATATTCATGTTTCCGCACTCAAATCAATTATGTTGGTCGTATCCTTGACTCTGCATTGTTTTACACTATGCGTATTACAAAACCTTACGCTATCTGTGCAAAGATTCGGTTGAGATTTGCCAAGTATTACGTTATCAAATACTTCACATTTTTTTTTCATATGATATCCCAGTTTCAGCTGTGGAATTTTATCACATTATAAGTGTAAGCACTCATTCGTAATAATAATATTGACTAAAATTTTGATTATATATTTTATGTTATTAATTGCGAATAAGGATTTATATTTTTATAACTAAATTCTTCAAATCCTGCAAAATTAAAATATTTATTCTACCTATCAATAATTCAATGAATAGATAAAGCGTGTCATTGCAACAGCAACTTATTATCCAAGGAAAATATTTCTCTTACCTATTTTCTTACAGACGAACGTTAAAATTTTTTCAAACCCGAATCTGTTCGATAAAAAATTCTTTTCCTGAATTGTACTGAACTTCGGGCTGAATTACTTGTCAAGGAACGGGAAATGCCGTTTCTGAACCTAAGTCTTTACAGAGAAGATAAAATGGGCAATGGCGATTAGCCTTAAAAGCAAAAAAAAATTATTGCAATCTGAAAAAAATAGAACTAGGATTTCTGGCATGTGCAGGATTAAATTCTCTACAAAACAGCGTGTAAGGTAATACTCAGATCACCTAAAGTCACGCGACGTCCGGGATTAGACATTACAGATAGCCGATTACCTCTGAACCCATTCCCTACACTCTTTGTAAATCCATGAATTCTAAAACATAATTTTTACGTTTCAAATCAAATTTTATAAATAAGTATATAATGGTATTTTAGAATTTACAAGGGTTTGCTTTTTTTGCCAGTGAAGGTTTCAAACACATTAACTTGCATTTGTTTTTATTTTATTTTTTTCTTTAAATAAAAGTATACAAAATAAATACTCTTAAAACATAACATTTGTTTTAGGCAAAGGATGTTAAAAAACTATTGCCAAGGCAATGAAGCGACAAAATACACCAATATTTTAAAAATACACATTTAAAAAGCAGGCTACTTTTGAATATCACAGATACAGATCCAAATTAATTCGAGTACATTTTACGATTTTTGGTCTCGATGATCCACTAACATTTATAGAAAGTCAAATTTTGAGACATTCGTATAATTTCTATCTTTTTTTTGATTTTTATAAAATTTTAGTTTTTTCAATCCTTAGTCAATTTTTGAAAAAGCAATTACAGGTCTTTGTAAAAACATTTTAAATTGTTTCTAAAAATATAAATCAAATCTTTTTATGAAAATTAATAGTTTTTTTAAAAATAAGTTAACATTTTGCATTTGAAATTCGCATAAGAATTAGAATCACTCAACTTATAACAAAATCAGGTGAGAACCAGAAGTTTTAGAGCCTCAAAGTTTTAAAAGCAGGATTTTTAAAAAACGTTCGTGGGTCACTGTGGTTAAACCACGCAAAATAGACTAGAGTTACTTTGGATATGTGCTTAATTAGTAGTCTGATTAGTTTTTCAAGTGTGCTGCTTTGAAATCTTGGTTTATCATGTCGCGTTATTCCCTTTTAAGCTTTAAAAAGAGGCATAAAACGACTTACGAGGAAAATGTCACACTCAGGGGACTCGAAACTACTCAATCTTTGTTTGTTTTCGAAAAAAGCATGTAAGAAAATCGAGCGTGACTCAGATTTCAGAATAGGCCTATTGATTTGCACCCAGAGTTATTAAAGACAAGTTTGATAATAGTAATTTAATAGATGCCATGGTAAAGTATATTTTAAAGTTGTTAATTTTGTTTGCAGAATACAAGTCTCCGTGTATTATAAATTTAAAGGTTTTCGATAGAAACAGTATCCACTGATACGTAATTTCAGGAATTTTGAAAAATTTTAAATTTCAATTTGTTTTAAAAATATGTTATTATAAAAGAGCCTTACAAAAATGTAAGTTTTGTTGTTTTAAAAAAAAACCATTTAAAACGTTTTTTTAAACCCCTCATTTACTTTACAGCATTATTATTAGGAGAAAAAAACTTTTACATTTTTCAAAAAAGGATCAAAATTTAAGAAGGTGAAAAATTCGATTATTACAACTATTTTTGGAAAATCAAAAGTTTTGAGTTTTTGAAATACAAGAAATAACATTATGGGAAATATTGTGACTATATAAAACTTCAAACTTAAAAAAAAATGCTTGAGAAATAAAGCCTGTTGAAGCGATTGAAGGCTTTAAAATATATTTAAATTAAACGTCCATTTAATAACCATTAGCAAATTGATTCTTTTAATAATTCTAGTAACCAATCAAAAGGCCCATTCTGAAATATGATTCAGGCTGCTCCACGTTTTCACATGCTCTTTTCAGAAAGTTGCTTATAAATTGCTAGTATTTTTTTAAAAGTACCTTTTTGTAACATGACAAACTCACAAAGTTTTTGCTAGTTTTTAATGCGGTAATAAACTGGTTAAAACAAACACTTAGCACATTATCATAGTCAAGTAAAATAATTAATTATTTTCGTAATGCAATTTTAATGTTTAAACAATGCACCAATTACCAACTAATTATAATAAATTTTTTAACTCTGAGCCCGGCCCCTAATGGAGCCCGGCCCTGGTTCAGCGGACCACCTGAACCACCTGTCACGCCGGCCCTGTATGTATGCTTGTGTGAGACATTTACATGCTTTGGGGCAGGAATCTCATGGTCAGTTATTATACTAAAAATTCGCACATTACTATTAAAAATAATAGAAAATTTAAACGAGATGCTAAACAACCTTGTACCAACGCCGATGTTACGTCCACATCAGAAGTTAACTATTATTAATGATTATATTCGGCCAGTTTTAATTTACCCACTTCAAATGGCGCCATTGCACAAATTGTCTAAATCATTTCTAATGGATGTAGATCGAATAATACGAAGTGCTGTAAAAGAAATTTTAAGAATTCCCACAGATACTCCTAACGCTATGCTGTACACCTCAAAAAATTTGAGGGGTCTTTCCATAACTAAAGCGGAATGGGAAGCATTTCTACAGCATTAAAACATATGCCTGGTTCTATTAAGTTCAAATGATGTGTATGTACTATATTTAAAGGACATTGAAGTGGAATTAAAACAGTGTAAGACAGCTCTAAATTTTACTGAAGAGGAGTTAGAAGAGTTAAATGACCCTGAGGCAAAAAGTAAAATTACAAAAAGAATGCGTACAAAACTTCGAGAAAATGAATTTCAATCTTGGTGCAAGATGAAATTAAGGGGAGCTGGAGTTTGCTAATTCAAGGATAATTTAAACGGAAATAAACCGTTGATTAATAAAGTTGCACTAACCACTTTAGAATGGGTAACTTGTTAAAAATGAATGGTAATGTTACTAGTGTAAGAGTAATTCCAGGAAGGAGCTTAGATGGAATCCAGTGCAGACATTGCTGCGCTGAGAAAGAAAGTCTTGGTCATGTCTTAGGCTCATGTGTCCGGGGAGAACTCATACGTAACAGTCGCTATCATTGAATTCGTGAAAAAATTGCTGACACCCTTTCTAAGCGTGGTTTTGAAGTGCAACAGGAAGTTCACTGTGTTTCCGAAAATGGTTCTACTAAGAGGGTGGATATTCTTGCTTATGACAAATCATCAAGAATCGGATATATTTTTGATCCTACAATACGGTTCGAATTTGGAGACAGTGAGGAGCAATCGGTTGCAGTAGACTTCGAAAAGAAAGAAATTTATGAGACTTGTGCTAAATACTTCATGGAAAAATGGAACTTAAAAAGTGTACAAGTAACGGGCCTTTACATAGGGGCACGTGGCACGATAACGCAACATTTTAAGGCTTGGGCTAAAAATTTTGGCGTATCGTCGGCAGTAGTGGATGATATTTTATTATGCGCTTTACGGGGATCAATTTAGATTTATAATCATCATCTACATACTTAAATTTTATATAATTACTTTTTCCTTGTTTGAATGTAAATGTTTAAATTCCAATGAAACATTTTTGTATTGTATACTGAGCTGTTGGGCTATTGCAATTGTGCAACAGTGACCTAATTAAGTTTTTCTCTCTATTAACTAGACTAAATATATCCACACACTAATAATAGGATTAAAATCGACACTCTTATATTAGCAATACCAACCCATGCACTATAATCATAAAATTAATATAATTAAGAATGACTTTGACAACTTTATTATTGAAGTTTTAATAACACGGTAAATTAGTAATAGTTGGACACTAAAATATTAATTTATTAATGAATGTAGGCTGTAAAACTCAAGCAGTTTATTTAAAACAAAACGCGAAAAAATTTTTATAACAATTTATTCCTTCATTTGTTTTTAAATAATTTAAAACGGGAACAACCTTAGTTTTGTAGCGTTATTTAAGATTAAATACAATTTCTTTCAAGCGCTCACGAATACAAAAGAGGTCAAAGGGACTGCCTTACACTTAGCGTGGAAACGACCCTGTATACCCGCAGTCACGAGCAGGTAAAATGTGGATGGGGTTTTTCAACTTATATTATCAAAGTCACTCACAACAGCTCTTCAACTTTCATACTGCCGTTTTTGTAGAAAACAAGTGGCGAAGTGGCGGAATAATACTATTTTTAGTAGCGGTTATTCGTACTGTATGAAATATTAGCTCAGGGTCGTAAGTAGAAGTTGATGTCAAAATTTTTAATATTTATTATTAACCTAATTCTTATAATCCTTACTTACGACGAAGTAGAGAATTCTAAAAACAAAATTTCTTCGAGCTAATCGTGATACGTAGAAATGTGCATTGGTTGGTAGGATCTAATTTAAGAGAAGACCCCTCACTGATTGCGGAACATCTGATTAACTAAATTATTCCTGTTCTTAGTGTACATCAAAGCGTGGCTATACAAAAACTCGAACATAAATTATGTTTAATCCGGAGCACAAGGTGACTCCAAGTTTTAGGAGTCGAGAGGGATGCCTATAACACTCAATATTATTTCTTTGCTTAAACGCCAAAGATGATATTGAAGTTGAATAAACGATGCATATTTTAAAACTTGAGCAGTAACTGAAAATACTAGATAACTTTATAATTATTTCTTGAAACTGTTTTCCAACTTGTCCACGAGACATGGAGCTTATCTATCCTGATCACATAATTATTTTTTTTTTTAAAAACATTCTGAAACTTCATTCAATAGTTTCAAACCTATTCGCTCAGGATGGAAATAGTCTCAGAGTTTTTAGCAACTACAAACAGAGTTTACTAAATAGAATGCGCTACAATTATGTTTTGTGGTGAAAACACTACATGTTTTTTCAAGTTGGTCTTTGCAACATGTTTTACATCCTCTTTGACTTCAATATTTTGCATAGTAGAAGACGAGCACCGTTAACTGTAATGGAAAAGTGGAAGGTGCTCTGATTGAAGAATGCAGTAGGAGGGTTGTGACTGGTAACGGCAGTGAATGGGAGCCACGTGCTTTACGTGATTACTGCTGTGGGAGGGTTGGTACTGAACGGTGATGGAAGAAAGCAAAATTGTCTGGGTGGAGAAGTCAGTAGAAGGGTTAGGACCAAAGTCAAATCCGTTTGTAAGGGACGCCGTCGGACCAGAATATTCGGTCTCTTTTAGCCGGATTCCCTTATATCCGTTTTAGGTAATTTTCTTATACGTAGACAAAACACAATTTTTATTTGTTTTTATTTTGAGTCGAAACATGACAAAGGAATACATAGTTTTGCTCAATAGATGCAAATTATTTAGAATAGTTATATAATAATCAGAAATGGTCAGTTATTGTCGATTGTTATGTCTTTGTTAGTTTGGTTCTGACGAACACGTAAGATTATTTTATGTAGAGTAGAATATTGATCGTCGTCAATATTTGCACGTGCTAAAAAGTCCGTTATCCAAAGCGGTAAATGCAGAGAACGTGAGCGCCTCTACTGCAAAAGCTTTCATCACTAAAGCTGTAGCAGCTTGTTTCAAAATTAAATTGTCTTCTTCCTAGTCAGGTTAAACGTGGTCTCATCATAATCGAAAGTAAGTTTTTGAATTTAGATTGTAGTTTTAGATTTTATTCAATGTAACCTCTTAAGACTGGTACATTTACAAAACAAACTGTAAAATATGTGGTGGTTTCTTCTCGTTTTTTATGTATTTTATTTTTATTTTTCTTGGCAATTCACTGATAAGTGGGTTAAAATACCAAAACATGGTTTTCAATTTCTCCCGTTCACCAGCATATTCTCTTATATCGATTCCCTTACATCCAGATAATTTGGTATTTTTAAAATTGAAACATAGGCTGGCCAACTAAATGTTTTAATACTGTCCCTTTAGGCTGGATTTTTCTTTCATCTGGATCCCTTAGGAACAATGGTCTTAGGAAGCAAGTTTCTTTAGGTAGAGAAAGCGTAGCAAAAGTTTTTTAGATATTGTTCTGAAGATCACAAATCTTCAAATATTTTGAAAATCGGACAGCAATTGTAGAAGCTACAGGTCAGCAAGAATAAAAAAAATAAAAACGTGTATGTTTTTTAAAATGTAGTCTTTAGAAAACTCGCGCGCGACCCATTTCGAAAAAATTGACATTTATTCACATGAGACGGTCCTTGGTGAAACACAGAACATTTTTAAATTTTTGAATGCTGCAAAATCAACAAGTGTATATTAGTTTGTTGATTCTGAAATCAAACAATCAAAAATCAAATCCAATTTTTTCAAAAACAAGAACACTCGCGGTATTTTTCAAAACAAGCTAGACCCATTGAGAGTTTATTAGCCAGAGGTGTCAGAGTGTCAACTCATTTCATTGCTGATTCTTTTCTTCATCGTTCATTGCTCATTATCCTGAATCCTCATACCTAAAGGCGCTAGGCCCATTGCTCATTCTTTTCATTTTCTTCATTGCTCATCATCCTCACTCCATTGCTCATTGTTTTCATTTTCTTCATTTTCTTCATTCAACCTAAAGGCTCCATTACCGTTCCAAAATGGCCAGCTTTGGTAATTGTGTTAATAATCTATTATCATTAACTTTATTAGTAATTATAGTTATTTTAAGTATTAAAATAAAAATGTTTTTTTTTAAATCTTTCCCAGCAAACCACAGAATTCAAATTAATAAAAGTAAGTTTTTGGTCAGATTATGAGTGGCTGGTCGGAAAACGGTTAGCCATGGATAACAGTCTGGTTTTAAACTCCAAAAACTAGTGGCCGGACATTACAAAACCTCAGTTACCCCTGAGGAGGCATCCTAGGTTAGTTTTAATATGTTTAGTAATGTGCAGTTTCTTTGACTTATTTTAATATAGACTCATCACAGAATACGGATAGAGGACATTACCCAGTCATTTGATACCAAGAACCAAATCCAGGGCGTTTGCTACCCGTGTACACAAAGAATGAAAACTACACATCGCTGAAAAGGGTAATTACCCAAACATTTTTACTATAAGATGCTAGTCTAAATAACATAAACTTGTTAGCAAAATACTTTCCTATCATGGCAGCATTGGTAACAATATATTATTATACAGACGCAGATCTACGGTTTCATTCCATACTACTTACTTAATTTGAAAGTATTTGACTATCTTTAGATATAGATTAGAATATTGTGTTTTAGACACAATATTTACAGTTAATCGTACCTTACCGACATGCATTCAGTAATTCATCGAATTGCATTTTACGGTATTTTTAGTAATTAATAAAATTCAATTTAACAGTTCAAACAAAGACAAGGCGACGGTGTTCGTGACTCAGTCAGTTCAGTCACTTTTCCCAGTTGCCAGTTCACGTCCGAGCACCTTCAAAATCTACTTTTGCGGTTAAGTCATTCTGTTTTGATTTTTATTCGACATGGATGCAGAATCACTAGATAATACAAGAGTTTTATTTATTTTACTAGATTGAAGAATACGTTATAATTGTATTGTTACCGTTTTTCGTCCTTTAGTAATTATTGTAGCTTGTCTCCAATGACTTGTTGTTTGGTTCTACCCTTTTTATTTGTTCAGTAAAGTGTTACTTTACTGAACTATTCAGTGAGTCTGTTACATAGGTAATCTTCGCCCCAAAATTCGAATTAATAATGTAATTGTAGTTTATTGTGATCTCCTAATTTACTCTAAAAGTAATATTTTTTAACAAATAACACGTAGTAAATAAACGTTATTTGCTGTATTTTTTTAATTAGTAATTAGGAATCACAAGTATCTCCAACTGCAGTATCTATTTTGCTATATGCCCAGAACCCCCATACCCCCCAATAATAATGCGTTGAGAGTAAAGAAAAAATTATTATTCAATCCGTGTTCAGCGTATTTTGTGCCCACCAACTATGGCTATCTCTCCCGTAATGAGCATCGATGAGAAAATTTTCAGGACCATAATTACAGAGACTTGAAAATAATATAAATAAACTCTTCCTGCTAAGTAAACTAAAATAATCGATGTTTTGGTTTTTTTATTCTACAATATTTCGAATTTTGGGGCGAAGATTAACTATAACAGACTCACTGAGTAGTTCAGTAAAGTAACACTTTACTGAACAAATATAAAGGGTAGAACCAAACGACAAGTCATTGGAGACAAGCTACAATAATTACTCAAGGACGAAAAACGGTAACAATACAATTATGGAATGACTTAACCGCAAAAGTAGATTTTGAATATTTTTGAAGGTGCTCGAACGTGAACTGGCAACTGGGAAAAGTGACTGAACTGACTGAGTCACGAACACCGTCGCCTTGTCTTTGTTTGAACTGTTAAATTGAATTTTATTAATTACTAAAAATACCATAAAATGCAATTCAATGAATTACTAATTACTGAATGCATGTCGGTTAGGTACGATTAACTGTAAATATTGTGTCTAAAACTAAGATAGTCAAATACTTTCAAATTAAGTAAGTAGTATGGAATGAAACCGTAGATCTGCGTCTGTATAATAATATATTGTTAGCAATGCTGCCATGATAAGAAAGTATTTTGCTAACAAGTTTATGTTACTTAGACCAGCATCTTATAGTAAAAATGTTTGGGTACCTTTTTCAGCGATGTGTAGTTTTCATTCTTTGCGTACACGGGTAGCAAATGCCCTGGATTTGGTTCTTGGTATCAAATGACTGGGTAGTCCTCTATCCGTATTCTGTGATGAGTCTATATTAAAATAAGTCAAAGAAACTGACATTACTAAACATATTAAAACTAGTCTATTAAATAAAGGAACAGTCTTAAAAATTCAAAATAATTTAAAAACATTAAAATAACATAGTTCACGGGGAAAATCTAAAAAATCATCGGTCAGTTGCAGATTAAGCCGACGACCGTCGGGTGGATTGTACCGACGTACGTCGGGTAGATTGCAGAATTTTTTTCAGGTGAGTTGCACTTTAACCCGACGACCGTCGGGTAGATTTTTCCGAATTTCGTCGGGTGTCTTGCAGTTCCCATTAAACTTCATTACAAAACAATATGGTCAATAATATGTTGTTTTTTCTTCCTAAATGAACATAAAAATCGGGCCACCCTTTATTTTACGAGTTTCATGGTTGTAAAGTTCATGTAATTTTTAGGTTGTTACTGTAGACAAACTGAAAGGTAGAATTGGAAACCCATAGATCAAAATACTAATTTTTGTACGCTTATTGTAGTAGTAAAAGATTCACTCGCATCAGGGTAACAGGTATGCGCGTCAGGTTCATTTGAACACGCAAAAACTGTTTTTAGTTGTTATTCAACCACTTTCAGACGACGGAAAAACCATTTCCAGTTGAAATTATACTGCTTTATGTTTTAGTCAACCAGAACCAGTCAAAATTTAACTGTTTTAAGTACGATCCGAAAGTCGTCGTTCAACGACGAAAAATGGTCAAAGATCCCTGACTGAATGTTGTTATTTGTTCGCAAAGAACAATTGTTTTTTCGTTTGTAATTGTTCTTTCACAATCTCAAACTAGAAGGCGCTAGAAAATTGTTCAAACTATTTAATCATTCTGATCGAAATTTCCACTAAATTCTCTGGAAAACACGAAATATTATGTCCTATGTTTTCCATGAGGCAGTCATAAAAACTGCATGTGCAGTAAAGAAAAGTATTACTCTGAGGGAACACCAAATAATAGTAATATTTTGCAGTCGGCGTTAAACTTAAGCGTACTTTTAGCTACTCATTTAACTTTAACATGGAAAAAAGGATATTATGCTCCCAAGAACAAAACTTGTAGGGGAAATGACAGCCCCAATATTTAGTATCAACCTAATTAACACTAAAGCCCAAACTGCTGTTTTAGTATGAGATTGTATTAGCTATAAACAATGATTTATTTTGACGCCGCCAGGTTGTTTAACACTGCTTGAAACTAATATTATGTAATAAACTAATGTTGTTTCGTAGTGTGCCTAGATTCGTTGGACGCGATTCGTAGTCTAAATATTTTTGCTCTTTGGAGTAAATGATGGCCCTTTAGAGGGCCGTTGGTCATTGCATAAAAAGCTAAAAAATAGAGTATACAATATATACAAAAAAGTTATAAAAAGAAATTAACATTCTTAAGTAGCGAGGTCGTGAACAGGTCGATGAAGTTGGGCTTGGGACCTTGTTTTTATTTTGTAAAGCCGGCTTACTTTTTTTCATTGTTTTGCCCACAAGTTAAATCTACGTGCTTAAAGCGTTTTCGTGTACGGCGTGGTGGTAGAGATTAGAGCGGAGAGGTTTGTAGCGGTTGACAAAAGAGCGGCGAGGTTGCTGGCGGAGGGGAGGAGAGCGGAGCGGCTGTTGGCGGTGAGGTTGCTGGCGATGGAAATAAGAGTGGATGGGTAGCTGGCGGTGGGGATGAGAGCTCAAAAGTTGCTGGCGGTAAGGATGAGAGCGTAGGGGAGGACAGCGAAGCGGCTGATGGGGGTGGGAATGAGAGCGAAGCGGCTGATGGGGGTGAGGATGAGAGCGGTGAGGTTGCTGGCTATGGAAATGAGAGCGGATGGGTAGCTGGCGGTGGGGATGAGACCGGAGATGTAGCTGGCGGATAGGGGGGGAGCGAAGCGGCTGATGGCGGTAGGGATGACACCGGAGAGGTTGCTGGGGGACGGGAGGAGAGCGGAATGGTTGATGGCAATTGGGATGAGAGCGTACAGGTTGCTGGCGGAGCGGGGGAGAGCAGAGCGGCTGATGGCGGTGGGGATGAGAGCGGAGAGGTTGCTGGCGGATGGGAGGAGAGCAAAACGGCTGATGGCGGTGGGGATGACACCGGAGAGGTTGCTGGGGGACGGGAGGATAGAGGAATGGTTGATGGCAATGGGGATAAGAGCGTACAGGTTGCTGGCGGAGGGAAGGAGAGCGGAGCGGCTGATGGCGGTGGGGATGAGAGCGGTGAGGTTGCTGGCTGATGGGAGGAGAGCGAGTGATTGATGGCGGTGAGGATGAGCGTACAGGTTGCTGGCGGAGGGGAGGAGAGCGGAGCGGCTGATGGCGGTGGGGATGACGACGATGAAGGCACTGGTGCTGACGTTAGTGTTTCATCACGTCCATTAATCCTACGGCACACAAAGTTTATACTTCCTACTTTTTCCCTCCTAGGTGAATTCGTATCCATTGTGCACGGCAACGTCTCCGCCGCGTTTAGTTTTCCAATTATTTCAATTTTTTTCAATGTCACTCATGTCGTCACTGTCGTTCTGATTTTCCAAATATCGTGACTTTTCGAACTCAAACTCATTGATTTCTGACGACGAATCCATTCTTAATAGAAGCTAATACTGAACTGATGGCTGCTTAACTTTTAACCTAGCTAGAACTTTTTTACCGCAGTTCTCTTTGTACACTTAATTCTTTTAATCATACCTACATATTATTATTATACAAAGCAATGAATCTCCATACTTAGCAAATAATATTTTGACTACGAAATGCGTCCAACGAATGCGCTGTTATTGAGATTGGAGGTGATGAAGGTATTGGAGCAGGTACTACAAAGTTCTTATAGTTTTAGTTCTCACCTCTATAGTTCTAGTTAATTATAGTTCTTAAATCTGAAATAAATCTTGGTTCTACTTAGTTAGTTCCACGAAATTTTAAATTTCTTAGAAGTTCTAGTTAGTTCTAGTTATTAGCTCTATCGTCATTCGATTGGTTCCAGAAATAGAACTGAGAACTATGTTTAGTATATAATTTACATTCGTTCTTCGATTTTAATCTCGTAATCGAATCTAATTTCTTAAATCCCTATTGTTGGTTAGAGGGATTTTATTTACACGGACCTAATGATTGACAGCGTTGAAAAGGGCAGTACAAAGACAGCAAAATATAAATGTCGTAGTTGAATGCCGTTTCATGTATTACTGCCGCGTCTGCCACTCGATTTTTGCCGTTGTCCCACTGCAACCCATGAGAATAGGGTTTTAAAAGTTCCTCATTACGAACATAGGGACAAAACTTCAAACAAATAGATCGAAATTTTTGTAAACCCTACATACAATATTTTCATATTTTTGAGTAGGTCATGCAATTTCTTAGCGACTCCAGTAGAGATATTTGGCATTTTTGTCTTCATTTAGCTGCAATTAGCCACCAAACACGGGAGGATCTACGTTCCCTATTTAATCGCTTGTTAATTTTGGCATTCGGTTCGTGACCAAAATAAAAATAATTTCTGGAATATTACTTCCCAAGTCCCTAGATACGACATCAGGCAACATGGAAAAAAGTTAAATGGTCATACCTACCAGTTATATTTACGCAAAATACAGCACAAACTTTTTTGATCAATTTGTAAATAACCATTTTGTAAAAACTTAATGTTGTATGGGCTGACGCCAAATCGACTAAATGAATAAATTATTATTATTAATACAGCACAAACGCCCGTAAAACTTTCTTAATTTTACCTCGCCAGAGTTTTTAAGGAACGGAGCTGAAAGTACAAATAAGTAGTTGAGACTTAAAGCTACATCAATATCAGTGACAAACAATTTTGAAGTCAATAGTTTCTGCAAGATCGCTAATGATCCCCATTAGGACTGATCACCATTAGGCGTGTCCCCCTACTACCATCTGCTGTTATTTATGCTTAATTATAATTTATTTAATTTTTTAACTACAATTAACAACTAATCCCGATCGAAGCAGGCCTGCTTGGGTGAGCGGTTAGGAATGCAGACTGTAACGAACTCTACACTCTCAGACCTTGCTTCGAAATTAGAAAGGATCTAAAACATTAGTTATACTAAGTTTTAGAAGTTAGTAATTTTGCTAGCTTTGAGAATTCTAACGTCTAGTTATGATTTTTTAATAACAAAGCAGGCGTGCTTGGGTGAGCGGTTAGAACTGCAGACTGTAACAAAATTTACAGCCTTAGACCTGGCTTCGATCCTCGGCCACTGCTAATCGTTTACAGCTAGGTGTTGTACGGTAAACGTCACTGGATGGTTTATTGAAACCCAATCTCCTTCGGTGCTCCTTAGTGACCACTACCTACTGTAGGGGCCTAGAGAATCCCGCACGTCGTATGGGAGTAAGAACTCGATAGAAATGTGAAGTAAGAAGCATTCTATGTAGAAAAAAAATTATTCCACAAAGATTCTAACAATTTTGGCTTGATAGACACATTCTAGTAAGAATTTTTTTAATTTCTTACTAGAAATCAGATGTTTTTATTCTTATAAGAGTTTTGACGACTTTTCTTTATAGAAATTTCGTGTGCATCCCAAAAGCGCTGTCCTTTTAAGACCGTCACTCGAAACAGCATCGTGTGCTCATGCGCAATCAGCTTGCCTGGCACAGTATCATAGAATTTGTCCATAAATGATGTCATGAATGACATGAAGATTTTATAGTAAACCCACCCACCTGTTATATTCCTATATGGACGTAGGTAGGTACTGGTTTGTAGGAATATAAGGGAAATGAGAGTGACTGTGTGTATTGGAATGTTTTGGATACACGGATGCAATTGTGAAACTGCAGGTGAGTGTGCAGTGTAATAATTAGGAGTCAATTGAAGAGAGTTTTGCTCTTGCTCTTTTAATTTTCAGTCTCGCTCTGCTCACATTCACATTTCATTTACTATATATACTAGTTTCATATATACGTGCATTAGTGTACAGTATAGGTCTTAATGTTTTTTGTCAAGTCTCAGACAGTATAAAAAACCTGTAGTCAAGGCAAGAACCAGCGAAGCGTTGATCAATCGCATTAAACGCTCGTTCTAGCCTTGAGGTTTTTCTCACTGTCTGTACTTTTTATGTGTCTGTATACTTCTGTTGTCTTTATTACAACGTAGGATTTTAGTAGGTAGGAAATAATAATATTTTCTGTACCTGCAAACATACCTACATACAATGAAATTATAATGTATATAAAAATATCATAACAGACCTATCAAAACAGATGAAAAGCTATAGGCTTTTCTGAATAGTAAGTTGATTTATAGAGGTTTACATATGTACCTATATCTGGGTTTATAAAACAATAGTAATGCAATAAGACATTCAATTTTTAGTAATATATAATATTATAACACACATATTAGGTATACAAGTACTACATAATTGCATATAATTCATGTACAGAAAGGAATGTATTATGTAGTGGAGCGAAGAAGTCTAGTGGCGGAGCGCAAGGTGTACCTTGGTGGAGGGAGCTCGTCTGGTGGTACGAGCGGAGCCAGAGGAGTTGGTGGAGGAACAAGTAGCTTTTTTGGTCTTCCACGTCTTTGTGGTGGGGGAATATCAACAGACATAAGAGAATGTATGGTTGGTGTCGGTGTCGTTGGACGTACGGCGTCTGCATATGTTTTTAGTGGAGGACTACTGACGGCGGTGGTCGTGGTGGATTGAGGAATATGTGTAGAAATGGGAGGTTGGCGAGGGTAGAATTTTTTGAGCTTCGAGATATGTACGAGTAAATCTTGGTGAGGGGGCTTGGTGTGTCGAATTTTGTAATTCACTGTATTACATTTTTCAATTATTGTGTATGGACCAGTCCATGGTCTCTGCAATGCGGGGCTTATATCAGGCAACGGGGTAAGGTGGTGGTATAGGACTAAGTCATTCGGTCTAAATGTGTAAGGTAACATAGTGGCTGCAACACGGTCAGCATAGGAGTTTTGAGCTGACTGTAGATTTTTCTGAACGGAAGTTGATATTTGTTGAAAATGTTGTTGGTATTCGGGAATAGGCGATTTAGGGACATGAGGAAGAGTAATGTCGGGGAGTAATTTGGGTTGATATCCTGTCATTATGTATATTGGGGACATTTTGGTGGACGCGTTGATAGTTGTATTAAGTGCGAATTGGGCAAAAGGTAAAAAATTATCCCAGTTTATATAGTTGTCATTTACGTACATAGATAGAATAGTTTTTATTGGGCCATGTTGGCGTTCAAGGGAACCTTGGCTTTGGGGGCGGTAGGAGGTAGAGAAAGCATGTCGGGACTGTAACATTGTATTTAAATGGGCTAAAATTTCGCCAGTGAACGCGGATCCTCTGTCGCTCTGGAGCTCTTCAAAAAATCCGTGATGGCATATAATATTTTCCAATAAAAATTTTGCGACTTGAACTGCAGTACCATCGCTGACGGCTTTTAGTTCAACGTATTTACTGTGGTAGTCTTGCGCACTTATAATATAGCGCTTTCCGGAGCTGGTACGTGGAAGCGGTCCAACGTGATCGATTTGCCATCGGCGGCGGGGTACTGGAGAAATAGGAATAGAGACAAATTCTCCATGCGGCTTTCGGCGAGGTGTCTTTTTTGCTTGACATTTAGAGCATGATTGAACGTATTTAATAATATCTTTTTTCATATTGGGCCAATAATATCGTGTTCGTATTTTTTCGTATGTTTTACAAATACCATAGTGTCCTGACAGGGGATCGTCATGAAGGTTATTGAGGACTCGGGGAATTTCCGATGATGGGATGCAAAAGAGAAAGTCAGAGCCAAGTCGAGGGTTGCGATAAAATAATTGATTTTCAATAATTGCAAAACGTTTTTTATCACGAGGCGTAGCATTATCGGTAAGTAGGCGGTTCTTTGTTTCTTCTATCCATGGGGTGGACGAGGGTTAAGTATTTTCTATATTTTCTAAAGTTGATATTTTGACTGAAGTACGCTCTGGGGTACTGCCTAGTCGGGATAATAAATCAGCAGTGTGATTATCTTTTCCTTTTATGTGCTGAATTTTTTCAATATTAAATTCAGCTAAGTGAAGCATCATGCGTGTCATTTTCGGGGACATTTCGGTCTTGCGGGAGCGGAGTATGGAACATAAGGCGCAATGGTCACTTTTTATGACGAATAGTTGTTCAATAAGATATTCCTTTAGTTTTTTCGTTGACCACGTCATGGCCAAGAGTTCAAGTTCAGTAGTGTTCCATTTTTGCTCAGCAGCAGTAAGACTACGACTTATATAGGCGACAGGGTGGAAACCACAAGGGTGTAATTGTTCTAAAATTAAACCGAGTCCGGCAATAGAGGCATTGGTTACAAGTGTCGTGGGAAGGCTAAGGTCAAAGTGGGCGAGTACGTCAGCGGAAGCTAAAGTCTTCTTAATGTCTTCGTAGGAGGCTTGACACTCGGGGGACCAAAGGAAGGAAGCTTTTTTTTAAAGAAGTTTTTTTAGTGGTTTAACTCTGGAGCTGAAGTTATTTATGAAGCGGCGAAAGTAGTTAAATGAAGCAAGAACTGATTGCAGTTCTTTCATATTTTTAGGGACAGGTAGGCTGAGAATTGCTTTAACATTTTTTTGATTAGGTCGGATACCCAGACTTGAGACATCGTGGCCAAAAATTGAGATTCGTGAGTATCCGGATTTGCATTTAGATGGTTTAAGTTTGATATTTCCATCACGAAACCTTTGAAAGGTACGGCGTAGGTGTAATACATGCTCCGCAAAGGTAGTGGAGTGAACTATTACGTCGTCTTTATACACGCAAGAAAATTCAAACTTATTAGTGCCTAATAGGATGTCCATTAATCGTTGAAATACCGACAATGAATTCCTCGATACGAATGGCATTCTTATATATTCATATTTGCCAGATTCCACCGTAAAAGCTAATTTTTCGCGGTCCGCTTTCTTTACGGGGATTTGGTGAAAACCGGAGCGAGAGTCAGGTTAGCTGAAGAGGTGTTTATTTTTTAGGCGGGAAAGAAGAGTCTAAATTGGCGGAATTGGGTACGTAAAGGGCTTTGTTACAGCGTTAGCTCCTCTCAAATCGATACATATTCTATGTTTTTGTTTTCCTGTGGAGTCTAATTTCTTTTTGGCGACAAGAATAGGGCTAGACCATCCACTGGTACTAGGATGAATTACGTTTTGCTCTAATAAGTCATCTATGTGTTTTCGTATTATTTTATTTTGAGCTTTGCTTGTGCGGTAGGGACGGAGGTTGACGGGGTCGGCATCTCCAGTATTCACTTCAAACTCGACAAGTTGAGTTGTGCCGAGTTCTCCGTGCCAGGAGAAGACGTCAGAGTATTCGGTAATTGCTTGTTGAATTTGCTGCTTTTACTGAGGAGAAAGGTCAGGAGGAATATCTACGGCAGAAAAATCGACAGGGCGGTGATGTTTAATCTCCATAATTAAAATGTTGGGAGCACTAGCAGCGGAGTCAGTGGGAAGATTCTGTAGTTTTCCTAATTTCGTATTCCTAATCATTTTAATGGGAGATGAAGTTGGATTTGTAACAGGCAGGTAGATTGCTGATGAGCTTAGAGCAACACGGGGAAGTAAGAGACGATGGGAATTGTAGACTTGAGACGAAGGATAAAATATAGTATCTCCAGGTAGTTTAGAAGTCGTATGGATGGGAATGCACATTTGGGATCAGGCTGGTATATAGACATTAGATGAGAGGCGTAGTACGGGAGCAGACATTGTAGGGTTGGGATTTGCTATTTTATTGATACGAGCGCTGGAATTCTGGGAAGACTGAGATGGCTATAATGTTTTAGTTAAATTTATTCGTTTTCGAGGAGAAGAACCAGATGGTGGAGGTTGAGGTGCAATGTGGTTGGGTTTAATTCCAATTTTGTGCAAAATTTGAACAGGAGTATTTAAAAATTTCACAGTTCCAAAATGAGGAGACTGGATTTCGCGGCGTTGTTGACTAATGTCGGTGAGATAATATTCTAAGAAGTCGTTACCAATTAAAATTTTCTTGCTGGGAGTCAGAGTGACAAGGAAAGAATAAGCTACAGACATGGATCCGATTTGAATAGGAATTTTCAGAAAACCCGCATCGGGTATTTGATGACCACCATAAGCGGTGAGAGAAATATGACGGTTGGGGATAAAATGAAGGGGAATATTACTGGGTAAAAGTGATTTAGAAATAACACTTATAGTTGCGCCACTATCAACTTAGGCGTTAGTAAGAGTATTAAAAAGTGTTATGGGCACCTCTATGTCAGAGTGTAAGGAGTCGATTGGGATTGGAATTTAAAAGTGGAGAAGTTAAGGGGAAACTGGACTTACTGACTGTAGTATGTGAGTGGAGTCAGGCATTGCTCGTTTTCCAGCTGACGAATGGAGGAGTGCTGACGGCGTGGCTGTTGAAAATTTCGTTGCTGCTGCAAATTTCCAGGAGGACGGTGATTTCCTCCTCCAGGTTGGCGGCAGTCACGAGCGTAATGAATAAAACGCCCGCAATTGTAGCATTTGAAGGTAGAGGACGGGCGGGAATTGGAAGGCGCCGGGCAGTTGCGATCCAAAAATCGGGGCTCTGGAGGACGGTAGGTATTGTTACGATGGTTTAAGCGACGTTGGGTATTGCGAAGCTTGTGAACATCGGTAGTCAGGGCTTGCATCTGATGAATTAATAATTTGAGTTCATTATTTTGGAGCGAGTCGACTTCGGCTTTGATAGCAGGCAAAGGTGTAGAGGGTGCAAGGCCAGGAGTTCCGTCTTCAAATTGACGAACTATAGCTGTAAGGGCAGCCCACGTTTCTGGTGTGGTGTGTGCGCGTATAAAATTTTGAAGTGGTATTCGAAACTTATCAATAGTGATGCCAACCTTAATTTTTTCGTCTAGAGACTTCATATATTCTTCGAGGTAATAACGTATTTTGATTAGAAATGAAGTCGCGGTTTCGTTAGGGAGCTGAACGAGGGCAAAAACGTCCTGTCGGGTGAGTCCACGTTGAGTTCAAAATTCTTAGAAAAAGAGAGTAACGAGAGTATCCAGGTCTTCAGTTGTAGCGTCAATAGTTTTACGGTGTAGGGATGACCAATATCTGCCAGTAGGAGTATCGAGGCCAAGAGCAAAATGTTTCTTATGTAGGTCAGGCTTCAAGTCGGAGGCAGCTATCCAAGTTTTAAATAGATACACATAGTTGAAGGGGTATGTGGCTTGCGAAAGGCGGGGCAGTAAGGAATAGGACGACATACTGAAATCCGAAAAGATATACGGGTCGTCAACGTCGCGGTAGGAAGATCCAGTCAGGGAAGGAGCAGAAGTTTTAGGTTCTTCAGTGTCGACAACGGCGGAAACAGAACCGGATGTGGAGGAGGCAGGTGGAGCAGTTGGTTTCAAAACTTCACTTGACGGAGAGGAATTACTAGTTGAAGCTATAGGGGCAGCAGCGGAAGAAATTTTCCAAGAATCGGGGATTTCAGATGATATAGTTTGCCGTTTGGGTAGTGCGTAATTGTTATCTAATAAAAGGTTACAGAACTCGTCGTATAAAAATAAAACGTCTTTAATTCGTTTAAGTGGTAATTTATCAGCTTTGATTTCGAGTAGGGAGACAAGATCACGTGTGTGTAAGTTATATAGATCTTGTACTTGGGACCAAGAAGTTAATCGTATAGGGTCGACGGCTTTAGTTCGTGCTACAAGACCTGCGTTAAAATTATCCGCAGCGTATTGAAAAAATAATTATCGTGAGCCTCAATAAGTTTTAGTTGTTTTTGAAATTGCGTCAATTTAGTAATGTCCGTCACAGGATCCAGGAAGTAGGAAGGCATTGGGAAAAAACAAAAACAGGAGATGAGAACATGGCAGAAAAAGGATGAGAGTTTTGCTATTCAATTGCTCTAAAGTGGCGGAGGTTGGTCTCGCAGCTGTCCCTTCCGGCGTTGGGGAAGAAAGTAATCTAGTACTACAGTCCCCTTGTTAACTATTATTATTATACTAATAGCCACCACTAACATTTGCAAACAGTGTCGCAGGATAGAGTCAAAAAATAAAATAAAATGTGGAGAAAAATGAAAATCTTGGGAAAATTGAAGGAACGAGGAGGGAGAACCTCGTATAGGACGGTAAGAGGCCAAATGGGCAACGAAAGTAACAAAACACTAAGCTATATAGTAGTTGGGAAGGCAGGACGACAGCAGAAACACCAGTGTTATATTCCTATATGGACGTAGGTAGGTACTGGTTTGTAGGAATATAAGGGGGATGAGAGTGACTGTGTGTATTGGAATGTTTTGGTTACACGGATGCAATAGTGAAACTGCAGGTGAGTGTGCAGTGTAATAATTGGGAGTCAATTGAAGAGAGTTTCGCTCTTGCTCTTTTAATTTTCAGTCTCGCTCTGCTCACATTCACATTTCATTTACTATATATACTAGTTTCATATATACGTGCATTAGTGTACAGTATAGGTCTTAATGTTTTTTGTCAAGTCTCAGACAGTATAAAAAACCTGTTGTCAAGGCAAGAACCAGCGACGCGTTGATCAATCGCATATTACGCTCGTTCTAGCCTTGAGGTTTTTCTCACTGTCTGTACTTTTTATGTGTCTGTATTTTTCTGTTGTCTTTATTACAACGTAGAATTTTGGTAGGTAGGAAATTATAATATTTCCTGTACCTGCAAACATACCTACATACAATAAAATTATAATGTATATAAAAATATCATAACACACCCTAACAAAAGAATGGCAACTTTTTTAACATTGCTTTAAATGGAGAGATCTCTTGGACTTACCCACCTAGATAATGACATTATTTATGGACGGTCATATATTGAGACTCTGGCACCACTACATCTTGATATATAGCATATCCAAATGTAATGCATATTCCATACACGATAGTTCGCACCAAATCATTCCCGTCACCCCACACTCTTCCAGCCAATACGAGCCTTGTCCGTTATAATAAAGTATTGGAGGAAAATATAAAACTCGAAGGTGTGAGATTGAAGAATGAAGTTTCGAATTTGGTCTTTTCATATTTTCCACCTAATTCATATTTTATTAATTAAATAATAAAAAGTGGAATATTTATCACTTAAGATAACAGCCAGTTATTACTGGCTGCAATATTAAGTGCATGTTGTGTTAAATTCGACAATGTGTCAAAGTGATAACAGTTACTACTTCATTCCTGGATCGTGCAATGTAGTTCATAGTAAAAACCAATACCATTCATGGCCAATGCTGGAGTTGAAGTTTAAAAACTGAAGTCCTGACAACACAAGCTAGTGAGTTCTGGAGTTTTTATTTTTAATGTTGTTAGTTAAAAAACATTGTATTTTTTTAGTGCATGACATTAAAAATGTGAAAATATCAAAATTATTAGTCGATTTAATCGACAGTGGCCAGTGGACATGCGAAAACGAATACGCTTCTTTCTGTTAGTTGTATTATGTACACTTGATTGCAAGATTAATAGTTACTTCTGACTTTGGGCTGTCACTGTTGAGTATTATTTTTTCCTGATGTCTGTAAATCATTTACTAATGTTTCTGCGATGTGGACGGGAAAATAGCTCGTTTAAATGATAAGTTTAAAGTTAACGGTAACTCAATTGTTGATTAATTTCAGGTCTAATGACAGAGGTACGCGACTGCTAAATTGGTCACCTTGAAGAAGACGTTTTGGGCGGTGCTTGTGAAGACTTTTTCCTGCTGCTGACATAATTTTAATTTTGTAATAATTACCTACAATAATTATAGATTAAAGTGTTTATTCAATAAAGAACATTTTTTAAGTGTATTCTTGAGAAATAATTGTGCACACAATAATTACCTATTAATTTTTGCCTACAAAAGTGTGAGTGAATCTAGTAGGACAATTTAAAGAATTCTATTAGGAAAGGTATAATGAAAAATGAAAATATTCTTTATAGTCCGGGCTTATTAGTAATAAAGCATGGCATGACAAGCATAGGTTCTACTAAGAAGTATGAACAATCCTTAATAGATCGGGCTAGTAAGAAAATAAGCAACGATAAACCAGCTACCCAGATAGCACAAGACGAGTTTAGGACGTCCTAGGGACTAACAATACGTTCACGCCCACTGGTCCAAAACTCAGGAAAATCCCAGCTAAGCACAAGTCCCGGACGTCCGTACCTTGTGAAAATGCGCGGCCCGATCTCGTGCTCAGCACGTATTTTGAAAAAGCTGGTCCGAGCAGGACCAGTTCAGAACCAGCACTTCGTACCCCCTCCCCTTTCCCCCTTTACGTAATTATATACATAAATATCTACATTATTCTATACTATTACAATAATCATTCGTTTTATTCATTTATAGCATCATATTTATTTTCATTTTTATTCATTTTCAATCCCTAACACAACTCAAATTTTCACAAAGAAAAACTTGTAAATTACAACTCCAGGTAGTTTATAGTACGAAGTAACACAGCTATTAAAATAATGTACTCACTACCACATTACACTCGGTTAACAAATAGATCGCAACTTTTACTGTTGTGAACAACTACACAACAAGTACAAACGCAACCAATTGTAGATACTTCAATCAGACACTCAATGGAAAACACTCCTACCTACCCAGCAATTAAAATACCAATCACAAAAACAGGAAACAGAGTTTTTTTTACTAATATTTTGTACAGAAACAAAAAACAATGTAGTAATTTGATTGTAATATGATACACATTAGCGCTGTGAGGCTGTACTTATTTGAAGTTTTTGGAATCTGAGCTTGTAGGAGTACATGCGGACTCCGTGAAAACTTAAGAAAGACTAAAATATGTGATGTAGAACAATGTCATGTAGGGATCCGTTGAAATAAGTAAAACAAACTTAAAACGAGATTTGAACGTGTTTTAGACATTTCTGATAGACGATCGGAATGAACTTTTTGAATCACGCCCTTTAATTTTGAGGACGAGTTTAAGACGAGTTTTAAACCAATTTTATACTTGTCCGGTGGACGTTCAGTATAAACCTTTTTAATCCCGCCTACTGCTTTTTTTTTAAACACCCTTGGTCCCAAAGACGTCTTTGTGTCGTTTTAATATCGTCTTCTTTTCATTTACGAGTTTTGGACCACACAGACCAGTTGTGGATCGTACAAAACTCGTCTTGTGCTATTGGGGTAGTGTTCTTTTAAGAAAAGCAAAGTCGTTCTATGAAGAAATGAGAAGAATTTCTTAATAGCCAAACAAGTGGGTATTTTTAAAAAACTCCCACTCACTTTCTTACTCGCTCTGGCTATTGAGATCTCATAAGAACGGAGTGTGCGAAATGGGACTCCTTTACTGTGGAGGAGGGGACGGGGATAGGTGAAAGGGTACAAAGACCGAGACAATCTAACGCGGTAGCCTCCTATTTCCTCACCCACAGTGAATGGCTGAGTCTGGTTGTATGAACTTCGGTTAAATCGACCCAATGAATAAATTATTATTATTGTTAACAATTTACTAACAATATACAGTGCAGTCGGGTTACAACGGCCAATTTTACAGCGGTCAATTTGATACACCGGTCAAAATCTATGGACCGTATGTACGGTCCATAGATGTTATCCATAGCACTGTTACCATTATAATCATAATATTTTTGTTACACCGGTCTTTGGTTTTCACTTTTGTTTTCTTAACAAGTAACAAGGTCGCTATCTGTAAACCAGATGGAATATTTTAAGAAATAACTAGGCGTGTGGATACGGATGACACAAATTAGACAGGAGTAAAAAATTGTCAAATAATCATGAACTTTAAAGTGGAAAAAAACAGTCAGTGATCCTGATATCAAAAGACCTATCAAAACTCAAGCGAATTTCTTGAGTCTTGGAACGTCTGGTTACGATTTTGTATTAACAATTTACTAACAACATAGTAATAATTGCAGTCTGTTAAACCTTAAATGTGGATATTGCAGAACGAGTGCGAGTCAGCTTTTAATGCTGTGAGCAAAATTGAAAATTTTAGAATCTATGTCAAATAAACTTAAGCGAAGTTTTTCCTTATTTTTTTAGTTTCCAACATCTAATTACGATTTTTTATTAAATATGTACATACTAAAAAAGAATAATTATACCTTGTGTTAAATTAAAAAAAAAATCGAATTAAAATAGTGCTAAAATCGTATGTTACTATACAGCGGCCAAAGACCATTGTAAATTTACAACGGACCTTTGATACACCGGTCAAAATACAACCCCCCTCCCCCCCGTGAAATACCGTTGTAACGAAGTTTTATTGTAGTATTAATTACCGTTTATCTTCTAATACTACGCGGGTCTTTATTAGAACGCGGGTCTCAATACAACGAGAGGGATAGGCGTCGGACATTTAATACAGCGCGGGTCTCCAATCCAACGCGAGTCTCGAATACAACGCGAGTCTAATATAACACAGTATATATGTATATATACTACAGTTTACACCCCCTTTTCAGCTGTGCGCTCCAAGCGCAAAATATGTTTATATTTATGAAGAGTGTTTTGGCAACACGGGATAAGTCCTTTTTTTCAAAAATGAAATTATATGCGTTGCGTACTATACAACTAGAAAACGGTACAAGTGGACAAGTCCACAAATTAAAATTTTTGAAAATTTATAAGATATCAGTCTAAATAAATAAAACTACGTTTAAAAACGCTTCCTTAGTTGAAGTAGTTGTAGGGGAAAAAAATCAGCTCAAACAAAGAATTCTGTCGCTTTTTATTCATTATTCCTATAAAATTTTGTTTGATGGATCTATCCCGTTTTGCAAAAAACTCTTCGTATAATATACAAAATGCTACAAAGAATAGTAAGGTAGGTCTAGACCACATGAAATAATTTCAACATTAAAAGGAGGGTGCGAACTACATACCGTCAGTGAAGAACCAAAATGACCCATTTCAATTTTTAGCTAAAACCAATATGTACTATCTACAAAAATATTGAAATGTGTCTTGAAAGCATTCAAACAATATTTTACACTTTTCAAAAATATGTAAATAGAAGATTTTACACTTTTCAAAAACATGTAAATAGAAAATTTTACAATTTTCAAAAACGTGTAAATAGAAGATTTTACTCTTTTCAAAAACTCGTAATTAACATTTTACGCATGTTTCTCAGTTTGTTTTTATGACATAGCTCATTTTGATTCCAGCTTAAATTAGATATGGGTCATTTTGGTTCTTCACTGAGGATACGACCTGTAATCATAGTAAATGCTGCACAAATTTACACCCTATTTACAGACGGTAAAATTAAGTTTAGTTGAAGAGAGGGTATAAACTGCAGTACTCTCTACTACCATTACAATGTAACCGTACCTGGTTTTTAGAAGACCAGGGCCTACTTAACCAACTAAACGTTGCAATTCGCTTTTGCGTTTTGCATTTTACAAAATTGCAAAATAAGGTATGTACATTCCACTAGTTTTCCCTCAAACTTTGCAAAAAATCGTCGATTTGCAAAGCTTGACGAGTTGCTGCAGAAGGTCCATTTTCCAGGAAGGACAAGCCCGACAAGCCTATGTTAAGAATAGGTGCTGAATCTTTCCTAATACTGACCGGGTCTCTAATAGTGCGCGGGTCTCCAATAGTACGCGGGGGTAGATGTCCGACCCCAGTCACTGTTGCTTCTCCGGTTCGTGTTGTTTCCCAAGTTTCTGTTGCTACTCTGGCATCAATTTAGTTCTACACCAAATTCAGTTCCTGCCCCAATCCTTGTCACAGCTCCAGTCACAAAAGCCAAAACATCTTTGGTTGCTGCAGCTCCAATTGCTCTATCTACTCATGTCCCTACACCTTCACCAAGGTCATTTCCGGCGCCAGTGCCTATCACTACACCAATGATTTTTTCAAAGCTGTTCCAACGTCATTTCTACCCACTGCAACCACCCGTGCCTACACGTCCTGCACAAACATCTTGCCTAGGTTGTAAAGGGAGCGTAGAATATTATGTGAAGCTACACGGGTAGGGTGCGGGTGGAAATAGTGTTAGTATTAACATTAACATTGACTTTTACGGGAGTCATATTTGCATTCTCCTTAGCTTTGGTTATTCTGGCTGGTTTTTTATCTGGGTAGCTCGATTTTTTCGGCTCTTTAGTTTTTTTAGGATGAGGTGGCTGTTTCTATTTCGGCGTTTTGGGCGTTGCTTGGGTTTTGGGTTGGAAAGATTTTCTAAACTTGGGAGGGCAAGGTGATGTTGTTGCTGTAGCTGTTTAGTATTTTTATTTTTCCTTTTCTTTGGCGATGGCGCTGTTCCCACTGCGGCTGCTGCTGGAGATAAAGCCCCTCCAATTGAAATGTCGGGTAAAGTGTGTGAAGTTGACATGGGAGTACCTGGACCAGGAAGAGGGGGTCCACCCAGAAGTGATTAAAAATTGTTGCTAGAGTATCACCGGTTGACGCGCTTTGGATTTTTGAAGATTCGTGCTCTGTGGATGAGGGTGCTGTAGCGGTGGTGGAGCTAACAGTGAAAGTGGTTGTTTCTGATTATTTTTCGGCTGTTGCTTCCCCTTCCCTTTCCCTTGAGTTTGCGGCGGCGGCGTTGTTGTGGTTGTAATTTGAATAGGAATTCTTGGGGGTGAATTATCAAAAGATATTCCAGAACCAGGATTTAATTGCAAAGTTTCCATAACTACTTTGCTCTTTGGAGGCTTCTTGGAGGAGGCCCTCTTAGGAGCTAGAGCTTTAGTCGCTTTTGACGGGGAGATTGACGGAGTCATCCCGGGCTTGGAAGGGCTGTGTGAACGAAAAGGTGGAATTGTGACCGGTGCAACTCGAAGAGGTGAAGAGGTGAGTGGGAAACACGTTTACATATTGTTTCCCTGCGGTGATTTTTCAGCCACTACAACCATGTGTATGTTGTTGTTGACGATGCTGCTGCTGTTTGGATTTACTGGGTAAAACTGACTCCATGGTCTTATACTGGGTACCAGCCACAGAAGGATGAGGAACGAGTACTCAGATTTGCAAGGGCAGCTTTCGACTTAGCATTTAATTTTTACGTTTCAGGAGTCGGTTTCGGCTTTGACATCGGCTTTGGCGTCGAGGCGCTGCTCGGGGAACCCACAGAGAAAGTGGCAGCCACACTCAGATTTGAAACTGGAGGATTAAATTTGGTGCAGTCTTTTCAGCTTTTGAACCCTTTCACTCCGCTTTGATTCTGTTTCGTCAACAATTCTTCCCCAAATCTTTTCTGATTTTGACTTGAGGCCGTGATTCCAATGGCCGCTGGAACGATTGGTTTCGGGAATGCAACTATCACTCCATGGACTACTGAAATTGAAGAAACATTAAACATTACCGCTGAAATTGGGACTACCAGTGACGAGGGTTACTGCTTTTGTCTGATTAGTTGTATTTTCCACTTGAGTCTTTTGTGGGCCATAAGCATACGTTTTCTTTAGCTTTAGTTTTTCTTGAATGTATTTCGGCAAGGACTTTTCACCAAATACGCGCGTTGCCGGCGGTGGCGCTGGAGAAGAGTGATGGAGGAGGAGCAGTTGTAGCGGGTACAAATGACATTGTAACAGCTTTAGAAATAGGAGGGGAAAAAGTACTGTGTGGTAATAGGCACGGAAGCCGGAAATTGGTGTATCAACTGAAACTAGGTAACTCACGAGGGAAGGGCCAGAAGTGATCACGCCGAATCGGCTTCATATATTTTTTTGAAAAGAGCATGTGAGAAAAATTAGATTTTCTGAAGAACATGATGCGAATGGGCATTTTGACTCGCTTAGTGAGATTTGTTAAAGTACAAATTTGCTAATAATAATTAAACGGGCGCCATATTTAATTGACTAGAAAATGAATTTTTAATTCTTTAGCACCCTGTAGCCCCTACCATTTACGTCCGAATTTTTAAAATATTGTAGTTTTGTAATTTGCAGAACGCTATCTAAAAAGTAATTTCTGGGTTTTTGAAATTTCAAAAATTCGATATTGCTAAGCAAATGAACGGTTTTACTTGTTGCTGAAATTGAAAGGAAGCGAATTAAAAAAATATAATAATAATAAATATTCATTAAGTCGATATAACCGAAGTTCTTACAACCAGACTCAACCAGTCACTGTGGGTGAGGAAATAGGAGGCTACCGCGTTAGATCGTCTCGGTCTTTGTACCCTTTCACCTATCCCCGTCCCCTTCTCCACAGTAAAGGAGTCTCCTTTCCTAGGCCCCTACAGTAAGTAGTGGTCACTAAGGAGCACCGAAGGAGATTGGGTTTCAATCAACCATCCAGTGACGTTTACCGTACAACACCGAGCCGTAAATGATTAGCAGTGGCGGATCGGATTTTATCTTTCATTGGCGACATTATGATCCACAAAAGGTTCAGGCCGTAGCCCAAGCGCACCGTGCACCGAATTCTAGTCGCACTGTTTCAATTTTAGCATTTTAGTACTGTAAAAGCTAGTCGCTTGTTATATTAGTAATGTTAATATTTGTTTATATTGGGTGTATTATTTATTCATATGAATAGTGGCTAAAATTTGCACATCCCTTGAAAAGCCACTAAGAGTCCACTCCATGGATTTTAAAACTGTAAATGATTCTAACCGCATGATCTAAAAAAATAAAATCTACTAAATACATGATGTTAGTAACATACTGTACTAACTGCAGGGTTTTATGTTGAAAATTAATTTAACTACATGGTTTTAGGTTTTAAACTTATCTCACTACATACATGCTATAAAAATTGCAAAATGGTCTAACTAGGGTGAGAGTTCCTAATTGTGGCCGGGTTTATAAAAGTTAAACTTTCAAAATTCATAACTTCTGAACCAAAGCTCGCAGAGAAAAACCTTATGCACAGACATGTTGACTTAATCTCGCTTAATAAGGGTAAAAATAGTCGTGAATGAAAATTATACGGTTTTCAAGATACAATGAGATATGTTCACAAAGTCGGGAATTTTCAAAATTCTCTATAATGCCCAACTTGTGGCCTGGTGAGTCCTAAACGTGGCCTAAATTCTTAAATTTCTACCTTTTAATACAATTTAAGCACCCATTATGTTGATGCAGTAGTAGCTGATCATTTTCAAAGAAAACTGCACAACTTCCAGCAACGAACATCTCCTTTTCTGAGGCGTAAGCTGTCGATCATCTGGAGATTCTTGCAAATGACTCATTAGTCAGTAAACTAATGTTTACATCCTTCTTTCGTTCTAACTAACACGCACACTATCAATTGAATTGTTTATTGCGCCAAAATTACCAGTATCCTTCATACGCACCTCTAGATTCCGTAAATGATGTCATTGTTTGCATTATGGGTCGCACGTAAAATCTCTGTTTGCTGCAATGCTAAACAGGCTAAAATAATTGAGATCGTCGAAAACACCTCAGATCACCGTGAAATCGCTGGGAACGATGAGAATCCCACTGAAATTATTTTTTGTATCTTGTTAATCCTAATCTTAGTGTTACATGCAAGAAACCGTGTAATTTAATAATTTTAGACCCAGCCACATTTAGGCATCTGCGGTGGCCACAATTACAGCATTTTGATGAAAAATGGACGATTATAGTTTGTCAAATTTTGCCACTATCTCAAAAAAAAATTTCAATCGAATGACGTAGATTACTTATAATAGTTAATCATTACTGCTGAAAAGTTACAACTGAAAAGCTACTGTCATAGATTCTGATTTTTGAACTTGGCCAGGGGCGGACTGGGATTTAAAAACGGCCCTGGAAAATTTATATCGAGCGGCCCAAGATGGCGGCCAAGATGGCGGCCAAGATGGCGCCTAAGATAGCGGCCAAGATGGCGGCCACGATAGCGGCCAATATGGCGGCCAAGATGGTGGCAAAGATAGCGACCAAGCTGGCGGCCATGGTGGCGGCCAAATTTGCGGCCAAAATGACAGATAAGTTGGTAGCAAATATGAGAGCAC
Organism: Dicyrtomina minuta; assembly: GCA_949802685.1. NCBI lineage: Eukaryota > Metazoa > Arthropoda > Collembola > Symphypleona > Dicyrtomidae > Dicyrtomina > Dicyrtomina minuta. Next base: position 279,878 of record CATKUY010000036.1, read on the forward strand.
AGAGTGCGGTAAAGATATCTGCCTAATACGCGGAAGAAATTGTGGCTAAGATGGCTGCCAAAGTGGCTACTAAAAGGGCTGCCAAAGTATCTGCAAGTATGGATCCTAAAGTAGTTGTGAGTAGTAATTTCAAAATAGGTATTTTAAATTGTTGATTAGTAGTGTCATTTTAATATGGTCAAACAAGTAACTAAATCAGTTAAAAGAGATTAAACGCTGGGGAAATTGAAAAAAAAATATTTATATTAGTTGCTGGTGCTGGATTTTAGTAAGTTTCACAAATCCAAGACGTTACTCTAGAGAAGGAGAAATTGGGCAACTGCCAGGGGTCACTACCAATCAGTAGCATTAGGACATGACAGAGCACATCAATGGGAATCATGCGCAGTGAGAAAAAAGGATACGCAATGTCTAGATTCTGGAATACATTTAAACTGTAATATCACTGACCCTTCTAAACCAGTTTAATTTGAATATCAATGATATTTGATATTTTGATTCAAAACAGAAATTTTTATCGTTAGGCTGTACCAACAAACATTCATTACACGCACTCTAAACACTGGTATTGCAGTTATTACATAGTTCAGAGGAAGAAAAATTCAGATTAAGGATAAAAAATTACACAAAAAGAAAAGAGCGTTTATTTTACATTTGCGTCATATTTTGTGGTATTTTGTGGTATTTTGTGGCATTTTGAACTTTTGCGTGCGTTGAAAATAACATTCATAAAAATCTGTTTTTTGATGTAATTAAATGCTTGAAAAGAATGCAGGTCTTTTTGAACCAGACCTAACGAAATCCTGCAGACATTCTTGTAATATCGGAGCGATATATATATTTTTTTAGAAGCTACAGGTATTTTAAAGTCCCTCTTTTACAACCTAATATACCACTAATTTTATCTTGGCATACAAAAATACATCACAAATTTTTACTTAAAATACACATGGACATCACAAACGTTACCTTGGAATACAAGTGGACATCAAAAACGTTTCCTTGGAATACAAAAGGACATCACAAACGTTTCCTTAGAATAAAAAATGACATCACAAACGTTTCCTTGCAATACACTTGGACATCAAAAACGTTTCATTGGAATACGAAATGACATTACAAACGTTCTTGCAATACACTGAGACATCAAAAACGCTTCCTTGAAATACACAAGGACATCAAAAAACGTTTCCTTGGCATACAAAAAGACATCAGAAAACGTTTCCTTAGCATGTACAAGGACATCAAAACACGTTTTCTCGGAATACAGAAGGACATCACAAACGTTTCCTTGGAATACAAAATGACATCAAAAACGTGTCCATGCAATACACTGGGACATCAAAACGCTTTTTCGAGATACACAAGGACATCAAAAAACGTTTCCTTGACATACACAAGGACATCAACAAACGTTTCCTTGGAATACAGAAGGACATCACACACGTTTCCTTGGAATACAAAATGACATCAAAAACGTTTCCTTGCAATACACTGGGACATCAAAAACGCTTCTTCGGAATACCAAAGGACATCAAAAAACGTTTTCTTGGCATACAAAAGGACATCAAAAAAAAGTATAATTAGCATGCACAAGGACATTAAAAAATGTTTTCTTGAAATACACATGGACATCACACATTCTTTCCTTGGAATACACATAAACATCACAAACGTTTCTTCAAAATACAAAAGGACATCAAACAATTTTCCTTGGAATACACAAGAACTACGCGAAGATTTTTTTGGCAAAAACAAGGACACTACCAACGTTTCCTTTGCATACGCAAAACGATATAACAAACGTTTTCAGGGCATACACAAGGACATCAAATCAGTTTTCCTGGCATATAAAAGAACACTAGAGAGAGAGATTGTAAATTTATTACACTGATACTACAATAGTATTTGCCATCAAGGCACAGTAAAAAACAAACACATTGTCAACACATTATATATGGATTGATTTGATACGTAAAAACAAATTAATTGGTATTATATAAATGATGATGCGCTATCATAGTGGAACCTCGAACAGCTGCAACTACAATTTCTTTGGTGATAGTTGGACATAGAAAAAATCGCCTTCTAAAAATTTCAAAAAATGATGTCATTGTTCCTCGGGCGCCAATGAGCAATCCAATGACTTCTATTTGGTCCAATTCATACAGCTCTCTAAAATATTTAACACGAGGATCATATATAGCTTTCTTCTCTCTATCAACTTCTATCGCTTGATCAATACCTTGTTCAAAACGAACTCTTGGGTCAATTATAAATCCCACTTTTTTATCTTTATCGTAACACAAAATATCTACTCTTCGCGGAGACCCGTCTTCATCATGACATCCTACTTCCTCCTCCACTTTCCAGAATCTTTGACCGAAAGACGGGGCTAGCCGTAAACGTTTTGCAATAATTGACCTAATTTCATGATGCCTTGTATTTTTCAGTAGAGCACTTTTCTGACATTGTCCCAAAACATGACTAAGGGTTTCTTTCTCAGCTGTACAATGACGACACTGAGGAATGCATAGGTTCCTGCCAGGAATTGCTCTAACTGGATAATTGTTTGCTAACATCTTTAAACATGCCACCCATTCTAAAGTGGTTAGCCCGTCTTTTTCAATAATGACTTTATTTCCATATGGACATTCTTGAAATAATTTAACTCCTCGTCCTTTCTAAGGCAGATCACACCGATTGCTAAATTCTTTATCTCTTAGCATCTTTCGCAGAATTTGAGCTGGTTTTGTTTTTGGACATTTTTCTAACTTTTCCTCTACTTCTATTTTGTCCAATTGTAAGCCTTTGAAGCAAAGTTCTTTTTCCTCTTCCAAATTTCTAGCATATGCTAAAAACTGATCTTAAGATCTTATTAAAGTCATGCAGATGTTGTAGTGTTGCACTAAAGCTTCCCATGAGGCTTTAACAATTTGAAGACCCCGGAACTTTTTATGCGTATAAAGCATTGCATTATGAGTATCAGTGGGGATACCAATGATCTCTTTGACAGAGCTGCGAATAAGTTGGTCTAGGTCTGTCAAAAATTTCTTGGACAATTTATGTAACGGTGCAGTTTGAAGGGGGTAAATCAGTGTCGGCCAAAGATATTGATTATTGATTTTAATCTTTTGATGACGATACAGCATGGGTGAGCCTACAAGATTTTCGAGATCTTTTGTGAAATTTTTAATTGTTTGAGCAGGGTCAAAAATAATTTCATCGTTGAAATTAACACCCAAGTATTTCATTCGTTCACCCTTTCTAACTGATTGTATTCTACATCCTGGATACACCTCCAAAGCATCTTCACAAAGTTTTTCCTGTTTTATGTTAATCACTTTTGACTTATCATAATTATTTCATACCCAACTTTTTTGAAATTATTAACAGCAATTTTCGTCAACTTCGTAGCTGAGTCCTATCTATTATACTCAAACATATCACAAACGTTACCCTAGCGTACATGAGGACGTCACATACGTTATATTTTCACACAAAAGGACATCAAAAACGTTTTTGGCAAACACAAGAACAATACAAAAAATGTTTTAGCATAGACAAGTACATCAAACGTTTCCTTGACTTTAAAAAAGATACTAAATATCATATTCTTGGCATGCTGTGTAGACAGTTGCTAGCTAAGACCGGTAATTAGCGACAGCTTGGCCTGTTATGACATTTACCCTCAGTACAAATAGGTACTTTTGTAAAATATCTAGAACGGAAGTTCTAAAAAAGATATTGAAGAATTTAGTACGTGATTTTTTTAAATAAACCAACGTGCTATGGGATTTAGTCATAAACTTGCTTTCTACTTTTCAAAGAAAATCGTAAATGTATGGAGCCAGTCGAATTTATTGAAACATGTCAACAAATATGGTGTATAAGTAAGCGAGAAAGTAAGCTACTTTCTTGTTTAACTTCTTGCTTAACTTAAACCCATCGTTTTTACTATTTCCATTTGTTTGTGTGTTTTTAAGTCTTGCACGATCTCATACTTTTTTCATTGCAAGTGTCTTGGTAGCAGCCTTGACCTGAGCCTCGTGTCGTGATCTTCTCATTTCGCGAAAGGAAAACAGCACTCAGTGCTGGACAGACTCCAAGCCTTTCTATTCCTTGCTTCTTCGGGGGAGCTCCCCAACTGTTAAATCGGCATAAATTAAATAATTCTAAACAGAAAAGTAAGATTTGTATTCTATAAATATGTCGGTCTTCTTGGATTTTGGATAATTTAAATGTCCAGATAAGATAGGTGCAGTTTAGTTGTCACGAACAATGGTGCTCCTATTGTTCGGCTGTTTTATTTTTATCATTTTTCTTCCAAAATCCGTTATAAGTGACCTAAAGTACTAAAAATGGTAAAAAATCTGTCCCTTTAATTTGGATAATTCCTTTTAGCGGTTCCCTCATAAAGGAATAATTTTAAAATTTTTTATTTTGAATTTGTACCATATGGCGGTTTTTTCTTGTAACAGAACCCCGTTTTAACGAATTCAACTACACTAGCATGGTGTGAATTTTGGTATGCTTAAAATTAACTTGGATATTTTCTTCATATGCAAACAAAGGTCAATTATAATAAAATCTGTCTCGCGGGGAATTTTAAGAAACTGCAATTTAAAAAAATGATTTTTTCTTATATCGTAGCCAATCTGTAGTTCCTACAATTCTTGCATGATTTTCGAAACATTTAAAGTGTCGTTATCTGTGCCTACATATCTAAAAAGTCATTTCCAGATTTTAAAAATTCAAAAAATGTTGTTCATTTATAAATTTACAAAAAAAATCCTGTTTTATAAGATTCAAAAATATATTTTATTAATTGAAATACAATTGTTTTCGATTTTTCAGAAACCTAAAACTAACTTTTTAGAAATTATTCTAGAAATCACAAAACTTCAAACGTTATGAAAAACGTTTAGGAATTCTTGCATGTATTTAAACGCGTGGAAATAAATGAATTTGTGTCGTTTTGTTTTTTGAACGTTTTCAATAAGCCTCCTTTTGGGCCGGTCTAGTCTTGGCTGGTTCAATCTGATATGGGCCGGTCTAGTGTGGGCTCGTGTAATCTGGTATAGGCCGGTCTAGTGTGGTGTCTTTCAATCTGGTATGGGCCGGTCTAGTCTCGGCTGGTTCAATATGGTATAGGCCGGTCTAGTCTCGGCTGGTTCAATATGGTATGGGCCGGTCTAGTCTCGGCTGGTTCAATATAGTATGGGCCGGTCTGGACTTTTCTGGTCCTGGACGGGGTTATGATTTTTTAAGGGAGACCACATTATCACGTATCGTATATTGAGCTATTATATTAAACATTGCGCAGCCCATCGTGACCATTAGTTTTGATTAAATTTATTAATTTAATATTGATGTTGGGGATATGAACTGTTTTTTACTTACTATTTCACTTAATTAGAACAGATATAAATATTTAGTTTGGAATATTTTTACTCGAGCAAGCGGCCCTTCGGAGCCGCGGCCCTTCTGGAATTTTCCAGATTTCCAGACCAGCCAGTCCGCCGCTGAACTTGGCTGCTATAAATATGAAAAATCAGAAAGATGTGGGGACCACTTTTGTCAATAATTTTACTTACAATCACTGATTTGATTGTGGCGCCTTAAATTTGAACGTAGTTACGTAGTACACATCAGTATCTTTCGATGCCTTGAGATAAATTTTCTAAGTTGTGACATATGGGAACCAAATATAGCGGGTGGCCACAATTAGGGCATGGCCACCATAAGGCACTCTAACCCTACATGATTCTAATTGTAACTTGCACACTAATATAAGGTTGAAAAGCGCAAAATATTCGTATTACGTGATTTTGAGTATTACACGTAGTTATAGCTTTTAGCACTTCTCAACCGTTGTATTTAGACCATTTTGCATTTTTAATATTTTGTAACTAGAACATTTAGAAAATTTTGAAACATGCAAATAAAACATTCTGCACTAATGTTAATGTAACTAATGTCCTTGGAGAAAAACCGAACATTTTAATTTTTTTGAATAGCAAAAAATCAACAAATATTATACTTTGTTGATTTTAAAATAACCAAACAATCAACAACGAAAATCAAATTATTCACAAAAACAATTCACGCTTTTATTTTCCAGCTAACAAAAAAAGCTGGACCTACTAAGAGTATCGTCGCGGGTCGCGGTGGTGAAAAATTCACTAAAACTAATTTTTTTAGTTTCTTTGATAGACGTCTTGCTTTTCAGAAAAGAAATTTGTATGTGCGCCAGAGCTAAACGTGGTGTTTTCTATAAGCCTCTAATAGTAACTGACGTCATTTTCCACACTGCGCGAGCCTAATAATCTGAAGTACCGGTGCAATTTATACGACGTGCTACTGACGAGAATTAAAAGAAAACAAGGCATTGATTTATTAAAACTAAATTCTTGTGCTATTCACATGCAATTAAGCTTACTTTTTTGGAATTATCGTAATAATAAATAGTAATTTTACAAAATTGTATTTAATATGCGCAAAGACTGCTTAGAAATTTTATGTTTGAAATGTTACTGGTTTTACTCTAATTTGCGCTGTTTTCTACAAGAACCAGGAATTCGCTGATCTTACTAATTCAACGATTAAAGCTTTATAACACATTACACTGCTAGCCAAAGCAATTGCTGCTGCGTTGTACCACGTTGAACTGCTTGAGCAGGCTCCCATGTTTTTTCTGTTGCAAAGAAGTTGGCAGACTAGATTAGTGACAGTTCTATGGGATCCGCACCTGGAATTTGCCCTACAATTGAACCTAACTTGGGTTTGCTTATTCCACATTTGTTTGTGTTCATGCTAATAATAATCAGTAAAGAGACGAGCTTGTACATCTTGAGTTAAATCAAGGCGTTCAAATAAAGAAAAGATATCAAGCACGATAGCCTCTTGATTTCCGTCCTGTAGAAAAGTAAAGTGGCATATGATTAGCAACCCAAGTTAGGCGCAACCGATATTATAAGTTATAGTGCCTAGCTAAATCCTATTGTTGGTGCCACCATCTCCATAACTAGTCAGTTATTAGGGCGTGGCTACTGAATAAATATATTAGGCTAGTGAAGATGTCGTAGTTTTTAGAAGTAAATAATTGTTTTTATTGTTTATACTGGTATTTATCACTATTCAGAAACAAAATATCCCATAAGTAAAACGTGTTTATTTTGTAAGGCAACACTGTGTAATTTTTAAATAGGCTTTCTTGCGCAACTGTTAATTTTGTGCATTGGAGGAGTTGTTCTTTCGGAAAAAGCTCAGATTAGTTCCAATTTTGGAAGAAGGAGGAAAATTAATAGAGATGCTTGGGAATGTAATGAACGAAAACGACTTAGACAACACGAGTTAGAATATGTGGACAGAGATGGAAAGAAACATAATGGTGTGAAAGACCCTGCTCCTAATAAGACCTGCAAAAGACAAAGTTGTGACATGGAAGGCTGCAGTATTTATCACGATGAAAAAATGCGAATTCATTTAAAATTCTGGCCAGGAAAGAAAGAAAATCAAGAGTTTAGAGTTAACAACTATGACCTGCAGCAAGGGGTACTCCAGGAAAACCTAAATTGGCAGTTTCCGACTCAAAAAGTTGTCAAAGGACAAAGTCGGCGCCAAGCCACATAGCTGTATACTCTTCCATTGACCAACGGAAGGAAAGTTAAGGTTTGTTCCTCCACATTCGAGGATGTTTTCCAAATTTCGGGTACTAGGTTGAGTTATATTCAGCGAAGAATTAAAAATGGTGATCTAATTATTTCTGACAAACGAGGAACGAATTCGATTAACCCCGATGTTATTAGTGATGAAACAAAGCAAATAGTTCAGAATCATTTCTTAAGTTTCCCTAGGTTCATTCCACACTACACGAGAAAGGTATGTACAGTTTGCAAATTAGATGCATATACTAATATCTTGACTTTTTCGAATACGGTATCAATAAGTGTTCCTCTGGAGTGTGTTCACCGGCAAAAAATTCACCTGGTAGTGCAGAACATGCAGAAATTTACATGCAGCTAACTAAGCTCTCAGCTGTTTATAATTTCTGTTACATAAACATTAGTCGTATTTAACATCTAAACCTCTTAGGGTGATTTTGAAGGATTGTAATTAACATTTTTTTAATCGTTTATTATTACACTGCCGTCACACTCGTAAAGCTTACTGTCACCATTATTAAACCTCGAACCCTGTAAATGCCGTAATTGGGGAAAAATACACCTGGTGAATGCACTACGCGGTAAACGTTTTGCCGGTGAGAACAATCCTGGTAAACACTGGGAATCTTCAAATACGTATGTAAATCATACCGTTACGTATATTTAGGAAAATCAACTTCTACAAGAACACCTTGACCCAGAGCTGACAGTCGCAAAAATGTATCGCGCGTATGTAGACATGATGAATGCCGCTGGAGAGAATAAAATAGTTGTCAGAACTGTATATTATCAGTTATTTGTAGAATCTGGGTTGATAATTGGCTCTCAAAAGACTGACGTATGTAATCAATGCACAAAGCTGCAAATGCAGTTGAAGGCTATCGATCCTAGTAATATTATAGGTACCCAAGAAATTGAACAACAACTCGAGCAGCATCAAGTAGATGCGGAATTGGCATATAAGGAACTTGAAAATGATACTCTATTGGCATCTGTTTTCCCCGAGGAATACTTTACTATATGTATCGATGTTCAACAGGTAAGTGCAGATACATTTTAAATACTTACATGGAAAGTATCCCATGTGTAAAATCCGAAAAAAAGCAAACGACATCAGATTATGTACTACGTGGTAGGGTAATTAAATCGGTGCAAATTACGTTTTGGCGCCAAAAACAAAAATTGAAATTTTTAAAAATTGGCCGAAATGAAAAATCTCATAAATCGTATGGGAAATTAAATATGAATTTTACCCTACCCATACCACTTTTTCAGTTTTCTGATTTTTTTCAAAAACTAAAGGCTTTGTGTTATTTAAGTACGAACACGCCTAAAATTAACCAGAGGTTGTCTATGAATGATTTCATTCAAATATTTTTATTTTTAGACCTTATAACGCTGTCATCAGATTTTACTATTGCGTAAATGGCTATCTTTAACATATATGATGCTATCTAATATCCAAAGAGACCCAATGATTCTACCCGTGAGGTCATTTATGGACAATCCATAATTTATTTTTTACAGTATAAAATCACAAACAGCAGTAAACAATTAGGTTTACGCATATGGTAATACCATTAACATGTTTTCAGCATTTTGATATTTTGACTAATATAAAGGAATATCAGGAATATTCATAGAAATATTTTTATTAAAAACTTAAGAAGTTTTGCAGTTATGCAAGTAACATGATATTATTTAGCACTGCAATTGTTTATAATTAAACAAAACAATTCTCAAACGATGCTATCTAAAAACAGATTTTAACTACGGGGTAGACTAATGACACCAATACGCCCTATAAATTTTAACTAGGTGGCCCAGTGTCCACTCTAACTAAAGGAAACTGGACTGGAGCCAATATATTGCAGAATATAAATTATGTTTCTACTTTTAATACTTTTGATTCTTTGATATTTAGCATCCATGCTGGACCTAAATAATCAGTTTAATATTAAATACAACAAAATTTCTTTAACTGTTAACTTTTGTTTTACTGCATACCGAGTAAATTGTGTTATATATTGGTTTAAACTCTTAACTAAGGTACTCGTTGGGAGGACAAAAGTAGAAAAAGATTTTTTTTTATTGAAACGTGATTCTGATTCAACAGTCGACAAAAACCAGTTTTATGTTGCTTAACAAGTATCACATTTTAAAACGTATAAAGAAAATAAAAATATTTTTTAAGTTCTTTTACTTCCAGCTTGTACAACAGAATTTAGGAGGATATTAAAAAACAACGGTTTAAAAACATAATACGTGTCGTTTTTTAACAGCTTCAGTTACTTGGTCGACCATCAGACCCGGCGCAACATGAAGCCTGGCCCTGGTCTAGCTCCTGGTTACGGTCCTCACCTCAAGTGAACTATGTTGCACTCATTTAGTTGTTTAGGTTCGCTAAACTTGTTTTGGTGGCAAACAAAAGGAAATCAAAAACGTTACCTTGGCATATACAAGGACATGAGAAACGTTTTTTTAGTAAACGCAAGCGATCCACAAAAGTTTCCTTGGCATACACAAAACGACAAAAACAAATTTCCTAAGTATAAGCAAGGACATAAAAAACGTTTCCTTGTCTAACACACGGACACGACACGGTTTCTTGGCATACACAAGGACATCACAAACGTTTCTTAGAAATGCACAAAAACACCACAGACGTTTCATTGTCAAACAAAAGGACATTATACGTTTCGTAGGCATAAACACGTACATCACAAACGTTTCTTTTGAATACACAAGGACACCACAGACGTTTCTTTTGAAAACGCAAGGGCACTACACGTTTTCTTGGTACATACAAAGACATTACAAGTGTTTGCTTGGAATACACAAGGACAGCACAGACGTTTTCTTGTCCAACACAAGAAATATACACGTTTCCTTGACATAATTATACAAGGGCATTAAAAACGTTTGTTTGCAATACACAAGGACAAGGACATCGGAAATGTTTTTTGGCAAACACAAGGACACCACACGTTTTTCTAACATACACAAGGACATTACAAACGTTTATTTAAAATACACAAGGATATCACAGATGTTGTCTTAGCAATCACAAGGACACTAAAAACGTTTCATGGGAATACACAAGGACATCACAGATGATTCCTTAAAAAACAAGAACAGCACACTTTTTGTGTGCATACAAAAGGACATTACAAGCGCTTGCTTGGAATTTTGGGCGGTCTTAAGTTCCATTGGTAAAACAGACGTTGAATGTTATATTTCGCAAACATTATTAATTATTAATAACTTTTTAAATTTGTTTTTATTGCTAGTCAAAATTTCGCGCTTTTGTAAATTCTGGCACCCAAAGAGGCCACATGGATCGCCTGGTCCCAAGACCGGCACTGGGTGGAAGGTTACCAACAGTAAACATATTATAAATTTATTCAAAATAAATTGTTTTAATTCTACAGCATTGTAGCTAGTACTATTTCTTTAAACTTTCATAACATTTCAAATATTGCGCTTCAAATCAATTTTTATTAAAATAATATAATTATAATTAATAGTTTTCGTGGATTCTAAAGGCTTTGCTTTGTTTTGTTAATTTTTTAAACAATAAATAGCAGGTACGCACCTTTAAGCTCTCATCGCTCCTCATCGCCTCTCATCGCTAAATTTCTCAAAATATTACCATAGTTACGGCCATATTAACAAAGTTGAGACTGACTGCGAATTCAACAAAAGTTTTTGAGATTTGGAGGTGCGAAAACATGTAGCTTATGTTTTTAAACATAGCAGACGTATTTTTTATGTTGTCACAAAATCTCAACCTCCTATTCATAGTAATTGCACTTTAAAATGGCAAGTAATTCGACGGGTGCATACTTTTGAGAATTTCTGAGAAAAATTTTGTAAGCCGTAACTATGGCAATATTTTGAGAAATTTAGCGATGAGAGGCGATGAGAAGCGATGAGAGCTTAAAGGTGCGTACCTAGCATGTTTTTAATTTTTATTGTTTTCTCAAACAAAGCCTATGAAATGAAAATTATATAAAACAGCTCATTTGTTTTTGGATTAGGATTTTTAAAGTATTGTTAACTAGGAAATGACGCGAGGGCAAAATACACCCACGTTTTGAAACCACCCTTTTTAAAAAGTTAGGCTATTTTTTGTAAGCACAGGTCCGGAATAACTGAAGTGCATTTTGCGTTGTTTGGTCACTGTGACCCACTAAAGTTTATTAAGAATCAAATTTGAAACTCTGCAGCCCTTCAATATTTGCTAGTATTTTCAGATTTTTATAAAATTTAAGTTTTCTTTAATAATTAGTGTAATAACTACAAAGTAATTTGAGGTTTTTGTCAAAATCTTAAGTGCGTTTCGTAAAATATGAAACACATTTTTAAGGCCCTGATTTTAAGATTATTTCTATTGAAAAAACAAAAATTTACAATTTCTTAAATTTGCAAGTCGATTTCAGGAAAATTGAATATATGTTTGCAAGCTTAAAAGGGCCGTGGAACAATTCAGTGAAAGATAATATTTTATTAAACATTTTTAACCCTAGACAAACGATCAAGCATGAAATTTAACTTACGAATTTTTGTCAACTTATAACCGCCATTTCATTTTTCTATTTCATACGAAATTTGGCAACATCGGTTTCTGAGGTCTTCGAAGCGACTGAATTGCATGCATCTATGCACGTTTGGTTTGGTTAAAAAAAAGTGGGGGATTAGCGGGATTAGGCGGGTTTTCTTGCTCATCACACGGTGCGGGCAAAATTTTTATGATTTGAGTTTATACTTTGCACTACTTTGCAGCGTTCAGATGGCAGTAGAGAATCAATTTAAAAGTATAATCCCATAAATTAGTTATGAATTTCAATGTGCCCCAGCAGAAACGAAAACTTTTTTGGAGCTGAAGACTTCCTTCCTAGAAATTTATTTGAAATTTTTTCCTATCCTATATTCCTACCAATATTTTTTCCTTCCTATATTTTTTCCTATTTTATAGGAAAGTAGGCTTAAAAATTCTCCTTCCTATTTTTCCTTCCTATAATTTGTAAATTTTCTTCATTTCTTCATCCTTCCTATTTCCTCGCCTATATTGTAGGCATATTTATAGGAAGGCGCCCATCTTTGGTTCAGTGTAAAATACGGAATGAAAATCAAGTTGTATAATTTGTTGATTTGTACTCACAGCCTGAATTCTTCGTCCGATGCAACATATTCAACTGACGGTTTGGACTTCAAGCTGTTTCTGAGCTATACGTCGTCTAATAATTTTAGTTCTGGATTTTTAGCTTTGATTGAAGTTACAACATTTCTACTTGATTCCTATGCCAGCAGTTTACATTACGAGACATTAACAGGGAGTCAAACATTGGGTCCATTTCATTCTAGGCATCGTTTATCATTAGTTGTGAATCCGCAAAAGACTCAAACGACCAACTTGACGGTCAACTATTTAAGCTCCGAGGATACGAAATGCGTCGGCGAAGATACACTTGACATTTTTGAAATACTTCCAAAATCCAAGTCTCGTAGGCTAGACAGGTATTTAATATAAATTTTTGTTTTTACCATTTAGATTAAAACTAAATTTAAGTCGATTTATTTTCTGAATAATAAGTTGATTTGTCTTTTAAATTTAAAAATGTGTTTCTTTTTCTGTTAATAATTTGAAGGTTGTGCGGAAATGTGACGTCTCCACACTCATACATTTCCACCTTTCCATTTTTAGCCACGTTTGAAACAAAGCGCTCGACAACTGGAAATGGTTTTCAAGTTTCCTGGAAATAGGCTAAGTATTGCTGATCTAATAAAGAGCTAGGTAATTAGGTGAATAAAACGTAGAATGTCACACATAAATTAAATGAAAACTGGACTCAACTTTTCAATTCATCTCCAACTGTTATATTATACCGCAGCCTAAACTAAATTCTAATATTTTTGTATAATTACACTTTACCTAAACCAAAATTAACAAATGTTGTTGGAAATTTTTGCGGAAAATATGTCAAACTGTTTAAAGCTTTATATTGAAAGCTTTAATGTTTTATGAAAATTATATAACTAAAGCGTTGTGCTCATTGCTTGTGAAATTAAATGAAATAGTAATAATAAAGGTGAAGTATTTTGAAATCGTGTTATTTTGTAATAACCACAGTTTCTTGAAGCTCTTAAAAAAATATTTAATTATATTTAGGGTGAGAGTGCCTAATAGTGGCCACCCTCTAATTGTGGCCCCCTGCTCTATTTGACAAGGCCGTCACAACAGGAGCAAAAAGTCATAGGGCATAGAGAGATACTAAAATGTTCTATCTACATTCAAATTTTAAGGCGCGAAATTCAAACCACTGGCACTCAGTAAAATCGACAAGTCCGACAGCTTGATTTTCTGATTTTTCACATTCATACCCGTCCTGTTCAAATTTGATTTAGGACCACAACAGTTAACATTTCAAGTGCAATTTTTTAGTGGTAGTTAACACTTATTATAAGTAAGTAATCTATGTCATTAGATTGAGATTTTTATTTTCAACGTTGCAGCTAAAAATGAAAAAACGAAAACTCACAGCTATCATCGAAGTGCCGTAATTGTGGCCACTATAGGTTCCTAAATGTGGCCGGGTCTAAACTTAATACAGTGGAACCTTTTTATAAGTGCTCACCTTATAGAGTCACCCTTAATATAGTTTCATGTTTTTTACTTCCCCGGCAAACCGCCTATGCTTTAGCATAGTCAATATTCCGACTATAAGGTCACTTTTTATAAAGTCACCCTTACTATAAGCACGTCAATCACACTGCCTTACGCAAAACTTTACGTGATATTTTACCTTTTTATAGCAGCATGCAAAAATATTATGAAACAAATACCCCATCTTCAAGGCGATTTGGTTAAAGCAATCGTCTGTTACAGATTATTTTGTAAAACTGTAACTGTTAAATAAATGCCTACACTTTGTCATTCTTGGTAAAATAAACTATTTAAACAACAGTTGTTCATTTAGTAATATTTTAAGCTTAGTTTGTCTTTAAAGCATTAGGACTTTTTATAACAGCATGCGACGTTATAGGCTATAAGGTCACCTCACTATAACGTCGTAATACACCCTTCCCCCTGAGATGACGTTATAACAAGGTTCCACTGTTAATTACACGGTTTCTTCCATCAAACATAAGGATTAGGAATAACATGAAACAAAAAACAATTTCGGTTGGATTCTCATCATTCCTAAGCGATTCAACGGCGATTTTAGAAATTTTCAACAGGATCGATCAACCTATCTAGTTTAGCATTGTAGCAAACGGAGAGATTCTACGAGCCACCCACAGTGTAAATAATGACTTCATTTACAGAATCTGGAATTATAGGAAGAAAACTCGTCATTTTTAGGCATTAAACAATCAAGTTGATAGTGTGCGTGTTAGAAAGAACGTCAGAAGGATGTAAATGTTAGCTAACTGAGACTTGCAATAATCTCCAGATGATCGACAGCTTAAGCATGAGAAATGGAGATACGCTGGTTGCTGCAAATGAATGCAAGTTGTGCAGTTTTCTTTGAAAATGATCAGCTATTACTGCTTTAACATAGTTAGTGCTTAAATTCAACTGAAATACAAAAATTTTAAGGGTGGCCACAATTAGGACTCACCCGGCCACAATTAGGGCACTTCAAACAATTTTTCAAAATCTTGATTTTTTGAAAATATCTAATTGTATCTTGAAAACACTATCATGTGCATTCACGATTATTTTTACTCTTATTAAGCGAGATTCAGCCAACAATTCTGTGCATAAGGTTTTTCTTTGCGAGGTCTGGTTCAAAAGTTATGATTTTTGAAAGTTTAACTTTTATGAACCCGGCCACAATTAGGCACTCTCACCCTACTAAATTTGTTTTTTTAATTCCGATTTATTTTTTAAAATATTTTTTAAGTGTTATGAAAATATAAAAAAAATTGCATTTTTCAAAAAACGTGTAGATAAATTCTTTTGCCTAGTTTAAAAACGTGTTAATATGAAAATTTAAACATTTTAAAAAAACAATTTTGTACTATAAATAATTCACACTTTTCAAAAACTTGCACAAAGAATAAATATGACTATTATTTAAAAGTTTAAATAAGTATATAACTACACCATTTTCGCAAATCACTAAGACTTGTCATTCATTGCATACCAAATATCGCTCAATATTTTTTATAAACGTCACAACACGTTAGATAAAATTAATTGACCACACTTTGCTTTGCTGACAGGGAATATTCGCAGATACACAAAACTGTGTACATAGTTAGACGTCGTTAGACAGCACCATCGTGTTTTTTTCCTTTTACACGCTCGTCATAGATGATTAAGCTGATTTCCAAAGAAGAAGCAAATTGGAGCAAGACGAGCTTGGCTAAAAAGTATGTGCCTTAACATAGGAAACTACCTCATGATGTTAATGATCTTACACGTGCATACTTAAAACCTCCAACATAAACAAAATATTAGTGTAAAACAATATTCCTACGTTTAACTCACATGTTCATACCAAATAAATTAATTAAAAATTCAAACTTAACAGCAGAAAAAAAAAATCATTCAGTTGCTTTTTGCATACCAGTTGTTGCGACGACAGCACTCCGATAGCTCTCAAATATTATGGTTTTAGCTAGGAATGCTTTAAAATATTTTGCATAAAGGTATAATACAACAATATTAACTTATTCATTTGTTCGATTAAACCGAAGTTCATACAACCAGACTCAACCAGTCACTGTGAATGAGGAAATAGGAGGCTACCGCATCATTTCTGTTTCGGTCAAATTACTATTTCACCTATCCTCGTCCCCTCCTTCACAATAAAGGGGTCCCATTCCTTAGTAAATTCCATTCCAACTCGTAACAAATAAATGCAGATTTGCCACATTTAGACACAATTTGGTCTATTGTCACGTCTGGAAAGTCCGCTGGAAACCTTATCATGTGAACAAGCTGATTAATAAAGGTTGTATTAGGATTGAACTTACGCATTTCGGAGTTGTTTCCAAAAAGCAAGTTAAATTTCTTATTAGTCAAGAAAACCTGAAGGCCAAACTCTGTGACTGATACTTCCGGAATTTCCCCTAAACTGTTGGAGCTCCGAAGAACGTCTAAAGTATTTAGCCCATACCCCTCTTGTCTTGGCGTAGGCGAAAAATCTTGATGCAATCGGCGAATAGAGCTAAAAGCCATCATGTTGTAATTCTACAAACTTTGAATATGCACGTTGTGGCCACGGAGCCGTCATACTAGAGATAAGTTTTCCCCTGTAACAGGTACTCAGTACGATGGACGCCAACAACGCGATGCATGTGAATAGGCGAAACACCACTTTTGGCGTCTTTTGAAGTTCTGCAGGTAGAGTAAACATTTTCTTGAGGGTTGATGTGACCAGAAGCAGATTGAAAAAGAAGACTGCTTTCCGAAAAGAGAATTTCCAGAAATCGAGACTTAAGCAGAGCGTTGTAAGGCCGAGATACTTCCAAACATCTAAATTAAAAAGCTGAAGAAAAACTTGGAGCCTAACGTTTTCGTCGCGGTTGTGACAAGTAACAAAATTAAAATAATCTGTTTGAATTGGCATAGGATTTGAGAAATGGATCATTGGAGATTGATACACAATAGTTGGGTACACCTTTTCTATAAAACTTTTATATTTCATCATCCCCTTTGGGTTTTTTTCAAAATCATGTTCCAGCTTTAGCGATGCATTCGAAAATCTGGAAGTAATAATTTCGTGTAGACTGGCGACCGCTTCAGGAGGATTATCTACCCCAAAAAAATTCACAATGGAATCATCATGAAATAGTTTAGGAACGTATGGGACGTCCTTTGCAATTCGCGCATGCGCTTCTACAATTTTATTTAATATGTCTTTTGTCATCCATGTTTTACGATTGTGATTGTCAATGGTTTTAAATTCAGTATTACGCGCCTGTTGTGCCAAAAGTAACGGAAATTGCAATTCAACAAAATTTGGATTTTTGCATGTGTAACATATCGCGTAGATGGAGTAAAAATAAAAATTTTCTTTAGTTTGATGATACTCGATGACAATGAAGGAAAGTCGGAATGAGTCAAAGGTTGGGATATTGTAGACAAGATAATCACGGACAAATGCATGCGCGCGTGACAAATAATTTGGTGCGGTTATAATATGAATGTACTTAACTGGTTTCCATTGGAGTGCCACGTTGCCGTGGCACTCCAATGCTAAAAGTCACCAGTTCCCATTCCGGTAGTTCCTGCACCGGTACCGTAATTTGGACAAGTACCTCTTGCAGTGACAGAACTGTTGCTGAATACGCTTTCACGTAGTCGTCGAGACTATTTACTAATTCATTTATTAATTATTTGAACTATACTTTCAAATTCAAATTTTTTTTTTAATATTATGACAAGTGATTAAATTGAAGAGTGTATATTTGCGAAATTTAACACTCTATCAAACTTATTGCTGCCACAGAAATTTGAATGAGATATATTATTATTATTATTATTCTGGGGTGACTAAGGATTACGTTTGGATATGCATTACGCAACACCATCACTACGGGAGTTTAAATGGCATCGAAAACAGCACCGCAATCATGAAGGAGGAAAGAAAGGTGATTGTATAGGAAAGTGTGGTAGAGGTAGGCTACAAGCGGATTTATACGCAAACCATAGGATAAGGAAAGGGGTAACAAACTACATAGGAAAGACTATTGAACGCGATGGAGCAGATTAAGGTTTTTGATCAAGGAAGAATAGCGGGAAATCCAAAGTATTGTAGGAGTTTCCAGGGACTCTCCTACAACACATCTTCATTCCCACTCTTTCTCTGTCTACCTATGGGTAGCTCTAGAGAGTGTAGAGTAAACCCTACAGCCCGTACCGATACAACGACAGTCAGCCGTACAGGACTCACCAAGACTAAAGCAGGAGATCGAACCGGGGCCTGAGTCTAGAATCGCTAAATTCTAAACTGCAGTCCCTAGCCTCTCAACCAACCTGGCTGGCTAAATATATAACTATACTATATATATAAATAATTATACTGGCATTGAGCAAAAAATGATGAAGTAGTTTGTGTTTGTATAAGTTTCATTTCAACGCACACATAAATTACAAATAATTCTAATTATTTTTATAAAAACTCACCCCCCCCCCCTTCTTATTTTGTTTACGCAATATATGCACGACGCCTAATTGCTATCTTTACCATGGCATTTTATCAATATCCAAATTCTTAAAAGGAACTTGCCACCTTGAACTAATTGAAATCCAACAATGATAAATGACGATGCTCAAGTGCTTCAATTCAATCGATAGATAAACGTGTTTTGTTTTACATTGGTTTTTTATCACAAGTGGCTAAGTGGTTCCAAATATAACAATCCTGATAAAATAACTACCTACATTGGAAACCCAAGCATTAAAGAGACGATGCATAATTCATTTCATTTAAAGCTGGAGGTCATAATTTAAGTCGAAAGGAATTTGAGTAGCCCTATAGTTTCTACAAAGAAATGTCATTTTCACAAAAATTTAACTTTTCTTCATTTTCTTAAGTACATAAAAATATAACTATCTGGAGCAATTGTAATGAATTTATTGAATTTGATATTGAATAAAATTGCTACTGTAATATATGAAGGGAGTTACATTACTAAATGCCTAACTCCTAGCACGTTGTGGGCGTCAAAAGTGGAAACATTTGGGTAAAATCATTTCGGGACCAACCTATGCGAAATGTAATTGAATATGTATTGATTTTTAAACGTATGTATTCATTCGTCTTGTCAGCAGTATGTCAGAATCCCATTAAATAAGACATTAATAATAATTAACATAATAATATTATTATTTTGTTATGCTTATGATAGACTATAAAAATTATATTGGTACTTGTAACTAGTTGGAAAAGCTAAGCAGGTAAAAACTGTGCATGTTAATTTAATTAAATGGGTCTTGCGAGTGAACATATTTTGTTTTTGCAACGATGCTGCTGTTTTACTAGAATTTGAATTCTTGCATGATTAACAGGGAATGGAAGCCTACCCGGATTTTCTTGCCGTCGGACTCTGTCTGGTTTAGATGTCAGGAGGTGGGGACTGGAATAGTGTTGTGGAGGCAATACCAATGAATCCACAAGTAAGGACTCCCGTTAACTCGCATATTGACAGTAAGTCATAATTTATAAGGATCGTCCACAAATGACGTCACCGGATCAGTGTAGGTGTAGGTAGGTTCAATAGGTTTACTTGCATCCCTACTGATGTATTTAAGAAATTTATTTTTTAATGCAATACCTAAGCTGAAGACAGGGGGTGTCATAGTTTAGGAGTCACCATAAAAATGGGAAATGATTGACATTGTTTGTGGACGATCCCTGACAACAATGTAATTTACACATGGAGACTAATTATTTGTATTTTTGGCATTTCTAAAATGTGACTTGATTCCAAACAAATGTTTTGTCAGTAATACAATAAGTGTTTATTCTTCTTAACATGATAAGAAAAAAAAATACTTCCCACGTAATAAATAGTCATTTACGCAATGCCTAATTAGGTTAAAAGGCGAAAGATGAGTGAGCTCAAAAACTTGGTAAATTTAATTCAGAATTCAGGTGGTCCATACAGGACGTGAGAAAAATGATAACCTATTTTCTACATCCCCAATCTCAAGCTACCACTTTAACTCCAGGGTGGTCTGTAAATAATGTATACAAAATTATCAATTATCACTCATTGAATATATTTCTACTCGTCTGCCATCACTTTAACTCAAGAAGGGGGAAAAGTCCATAAACGATGTCTACAAAATATTTACTTATTTATTATATCGGCCAAGAGACTGTTCAATAGAAAACCAAATAATTACAAGGATCACAAACTATATTTAGCACAACATATTTACATAGTTGCATTTTTTTTTATTTTGCAACATTTAATGATATAGACACATGAAAGTATTAATTAAAAGCGTAGCTACAATCGTTATACAATATAACAATAGCAACCTCAATAAAAACTTAAGTACAATCCAACGAATCTAATTATTAATATGTATAAGCATACGGCACAGAAAACCACAACATGACAATTATTAGTGTTTAAAATGTACAGTTTGATAATAACTATATTTTATTACAAAATTACAGCATACTCTAATTATATGTTTTTACACTTGGTAGCGAATATAATCGATCAGAAATATTCCTCAATGCGAATGACAGGGATTTTATGACGACGCCGACATATTTTCCATCGCATGTTTCGGACACTACAGATACCCGCACTTCTCATCGGTAACAATGAAAAAGCAGTCAAATTGAATTTCATGCAAATCCATTTCCATTGAGTCACCGGTGAGTAGCTGTGTTGGAGACTGGCAATGCGTTCTAATCCCAGAACAATTCCACTTACACATAGAAAACATATCCAAATGTAAAATAGAGATGCAATCAAATTAGACGTCATCAACAATGATGCAGGCCTGCTTTTCACGATTTGTGAAGCTTCTTTCGCCCACACAAACGCTAAAGTATCTCTGCGCATGGCTTGTAACCTATGTTCCAGCCAATTAAATAGGCCTGATTCAATAGCTATGCGCCGGAAAAACGAGCTCAAGTAGCCGCCTTCTTTGTAGTCATGGACAAAAACCCAGCCGATGTCTTCTTTGAAAAGTTGATCCTGGCCTTTTAAAAATATATTATTTTTATTAGTCATTGCCATGTTGTTATTTCTCGCTTTGGTGGCGCTTCCGCTGTGTTTGTCAGTTCCAGGCCTAAACGTGCCCAGTGATGACTCGTAACTAATAAACGCAGATTTGCCACATTTAGACACAACTTGGTCCATGGTCAAGTCTGGAAAGTCCGCTGGAAACCTTATCATGTGAACAAGCTGATTAATGTGCGTTGTGTTAGGACTGAATTTACTCATTTCAGTAACATTTTTGAAACGCTTGGCGAATTCCTTATTAGTCAAGAAAACCTTGAGGCCAAACTCTGTGGCTGATACTTCCGGGGTTTCCCCCAAACTGTCGGAACTTCGAAGAACGTCTAAATTTTTAACCCATGTTTCCCGTGTCTGTGCGTATTTGACAAATCTTTAAATCAGATCAAAGCCATCATCTTGCAATTCTGCAAACTTTAAATAGGCACGTTGTGGCCACGGAGCTGTCATACTAGAGATAAGCTTTCCCCTGTAACATGTACTTAGTACGATGGACGCCAACAGCGTCATGCATGTGAACAGCGAAACACCACTTTGGGCGACTTTTAAAGTTCTGCAGGCAGAGTAAGGATTTTTATGAGGGTCAACGTAACCAGGAGCAGTTTAAAACAAAAGAATGCTTTCCGAAACGAAAGTTTCCAGAAATCGAGGCTTAAACAGAGTGTTGTAAGGCCGAGAAAATTCCAAACGTCTAAACTAAAAAGCTGAAGAAAGACTTGGAGCCCATTGTTTTCTTGGCGGTTGTGACAAGTGACGAAATTAAAGTAGTCTGTTTGAATAGGCATAGGATTTGAAAATTCGACCATTGGGGATTAATACACAATAAACGGATATACGTTTTTTATAAACTGGATATATTTCGTCAGCTCTTTTGGGTTTTTTTCAAAGTTGTGTTCCAGCTTTAAAGATGCATTTGAAAATCTGGACGTAATGATTTCGTATAGACTTGCGACCGCTCTAGACGGTTTATCCATCCCAAAAAAATTCACAATAGAATCATCCCGAAATAGTTTAGGAACATATAGGACGTCCTTTGCAACTCGCGCATGCGCTCCTTTAATATGGTTTAATAGGTGTTTTGTCATCCATGTGCCACGATTGTTAGTCATTATGGTTTCAGATTTAGTAGTACGCGCATGTTGTGCCAAAAGTGGCGGGAATTGCAATTCAACAAAATCTGGATTTCTGCACGCGTAACGTACTGCGTTGATGCAGTGAAAAGTAAAATTTTCCTTAGTTTGATTATAATCAATGACAATGAAGGAAAGTCGGAATGAGTCAAAGGTGGGAATTTTGTGGACGAGTTTATTTTGAATTAACGCATTTGCTTTTGTCAAATATTTGGTTGGAGTTATAATATGAATGTACATAACTGGTTCCCATTGGAGTGTCACGTCGCCGCTGAACCTTATTAGTGGAAGGTTTACATAAGTTGTTTTGTTTTATGCGATCGTTCTTGCGGCCATTTTAGGTCCACAAAGAGTGTGGCTCGATAGTGCTCAAGGTAGCGACTGACCTGTCTTATTCGTACTGAATTGCCAACGAGTACGAAAACACTCGGCAGGTGGTCCTACTGAGTAAGTACAAGCGGATCTGCGGATGCCAGAAATCCTAATGACGTCTTGAAATTGAAATGCTGTGAGCTGGAAAAAATGTGGACGTAGGAGCAGAATGAAAATGACTGACTTGGGAAGTATTTTGCATGTAACTCTAGGATTGAACCGATTGTTACCAAAACGTCTTCTACTGACCCTAGACACTTCCACTAGCATATAGACTTGAGTGCATTTTGCGCTGTTCGCGCATGAAAGGCGCGCGCATTTTGAAAAAGTGGTCGACTTTCAAAATGGCCAAATCCTTATGGGATTTAACATGTGAAAATGAAAAAATCCAGGTCCCTTCCTGTGTTTTTTATTCATTTTTGACAAATTCTCAAAATAACTTCAAAATACCAAAAAAAGTTTCAAAAAGTGGTAATTACGAGTTTTAAGCAAAAACATCACAAATACGTGTTTGAAAAGTATGCTCGTCTTTCATGCATATCGTCGGTGAAGAGTCATTCTGGCATTAGTCCAGTGCACAGGTAAAATCATTCGCAAGTCCATTCAATTGGTAGCTGCAGTCGAGGTCGCAATCGTGTTGTCCTTTGAATTAGGTACTGACTGTACCGTAACCATAACGTACACTTAGGGGCCGTCCACAAATGATGTAATAAAAATTCCATTTCCAGAACATTTTTAGCAACGCTTTTTTTAAGGTGAAAAATGTTCTATTTCCATGTTTTTGAAAAGTGGAAACTGTTCTATCTTCATGTTTTTAAAAATTCCAAATTGTTCTATTTACATGGTTTGCAAAACTGCAAATTGCTCTATTTACATGTTTTTCAAAAGCGCAAATTGTTCTATTCACGTTTTACAAAAGTGCAAACTGTTCTATCTTCATGTTTTTGAAAATGGCAAATTGTTCTATTTACATGGTTTGCAAAACTGCAAATTGCTCTATTTACATGTTTTTCAAAAGCGCAAATTGTTCTATTCACGTTTTTCAAAAGTGCAAACTGTTCTATCTTCATGTTTTTGAAAATGGCAAATTGTTCTATTTACATGGTTTGCAAAACTGCAAATTGCTCTATTTACATGTTTTTCAAAAGTGCAAATTGTTCTATGTACATATTTCTTATAAAAGTGCAAATCTGTTTACATGTTTTTGAAAAGTGTGAAATGTTCTGTTAACATATTTCTTATAAAAGTGCAAATTGTTCTGTTTACATGTTTTTTAAAAGTGCAAATTTTTCTATTCACATGTTTTTCAAAAGTGCAAATTGTTCTATTTATAAGTTTCTCAAAAATGTAAGATGTTCCTATTACATGTTTTTGGAAAGCGCAAATGTGTATTTTGGAATATTCGACCCTAATGCGGTAAAATTCAAATTATCGAAATTTTTTATTATTGGGGTTTACTTTATTTTAATGTATCACTGTATCTAATTTAAATTTAATCATTATGTAAACATTTTTTTTATATGCGTATTTTAATTGTCATTTTAACATTCGTACTGTGTGCTTTGTTTACGGTATTTTATAAACAATATGGTGCCTAATCTAGGAGTCTCTTTTTCCTTCTAACTACTACTTCAATATTTAAGTAATGGCTTACACCAGTTTCCTAATATCAAATAGTCGGTAAAGGATTATTGCCGTTTTGTTCCATTTTGGCAACATGCAAATCCGTGTCGTTCCAATTTCCACTAAAATCAAAACCTTTTCCTTCTATCGACATCGCTCACAGATGATAGAGCATAGTTTTGTTTCTCGCGAAGATTAAAGGGTAACGGGTAATCAGTTTTGCATAACTCATGAACTGAATAACTTTTTATGAAAATATGTCGATTATATCAACCAAATAATCATACTAAAGGAAACAACTTGTTTGCCAAGTCGTACTCAAAATTGAAAAAACTTTAAATAGTTTTATTACTAAAAATTTTATTTGTTATTCTTTTGAATTTCATAAATAGTCAAAACTGGAAAACATAATTTTTAAAATCTTAATTTTATTTCAATTACATACAAATAAATATATACAAAAATACCGTATATCTTCTAATACTACAAGGGTCTTCATT